>PITA01006692.1:0-23770 GCA_004023965.1 Spilogale gracilis
TTTAAAGATTTTATTTATTTGACAGAGAGAAACACAGTGAGAGAGGGAGCACAAGCAGGGGGAGTGAGAGAGGGAGAAGCAGGCTTCCTACTGAGCAGGCAGCCCGATGTGGGACTCGATCCCGGGTCTCCAGGATCATGACCTGAGCCGAAGGCAGTTGCTTAACCAACTGAGCCACCCAGGCGTCCCCCCACTTTCTTTAAAACAGAGCTCATCAATATTCTGACCTCCTTAGTGATACATGCTATAAGTACTTCTCTCCTTTATTTCAGTTGATTTTTTAGCAGGATTATCACACTGTGCTGACCCTATGCTCTCTCCACTTGACAAGCTCTCTACCCTTGACTTCCAGAACACTCCATCTGTCTGATGTCCATTTCTTCAGTTAACAGTTGATACGCATCAGTCATACCATGGTCCAAGTGCCTGGGAGATAAAGACAGAACAAAGCATACAAAAATCCCTGCCCTCATGGAGCTGACATTCAAGTGAGCAAACAAGAAACAAAATAATTCAATGTAATTAGTAAAATACATTGTATCATAGTGAGAAGAGCCAAGCAGAAGAATCCAGCGGAAGGGGAATTATATGCATGTGTGTATAACTACACACATATACACAGACACAGCCACCCAAACACACATATATACACTGGGTGGGAGGATGGCAACAGTGCTGAAATTTTAGGTAAGGAAGCCAGTAGGTACTAAAATTCTATGTAGCGACTCACTGAAAAAATGACTTTTTAAAAAGATTTTATTTGACAAAGAGAGAGAGCACAAGCATGGGGAGTAGCAGGGAGAGGTAGAGGGAGAAGTAGGCTCCCCACGGAGCAAGAACCCAGTGTGGGGCTAGATCCCAGGACCTCAGGATCATGACCTGAGCCAAAGGCAGATGCGTAACCCACTGAGCCACCCAGGCACCCCACAAAATGACTTTTGATTAAATACCTGAAGGGAGTAACGGAGCAAGCCATTTGGATATGAGGGAAGAACATCACAATTAGAGAGAATAGC
Organism: Spilogale gracilis; assembly: GCA_004023965.1. Lineage (NCBI taxonomy): Eukaryota > Metazoa > Chordata > Mammalia > Carnivora > Mephitidae > Spilogale > Spilogale gracilis. The sequence continues at coordinate 1,017 of PITA01006692.1, forward strand.
AAGGACAAAAGCCCTGTGGCAGGAGTGTGCCTAGATTACTGCAGCAATGGAGAGGAGAACCATGTTCTGGAAAAGAGAGAGTGGGGGGGGCATGACAGGTCAGAAAGGTAATGGGTTCATGTAGTAGGATCTTGTAGGCCATCGTAAAGGACGCTGGCTTTTCCTAAGTAAAAAAACCAGGTGAACTCCATGGGACAATTATGAGCAGGGATGTGATATGATCTTAATTATGTGTCTGGCTGCTGCTTCTGTTTCCCACTACACTCTTTTTCTTCTGCCCACTCCTTAAAGTTTGATGTTTCCAAGGCCTTCTTCTCCCCTCACTTTCCTTGGTGATCTTACTGCCAGGGCTCCATGTGCCCTCTACACACATATAACAGCAAGCCAGATCCCTCTGCTGTACCCAGCAGACCCCTCCCTCGAAATGCCTTCTGGTACTTCTCCTGGATAGCCTCCTTACATATTTCAAATTTCACATGTCCAAATACAAACTCTCCCTCTGCTTGCACCCTAAACCTGCTCCCTCTCTTGGCAGTCGGCACTGTAACCTCAGACTGCCTGAGTTTATATCCTGGCTGTTCCTGCTGCTTATTAGCCGTAGGATCTTGGGCATGTTACCTCTCTGTGCCTCAGTCTTCTCATCCCTAAGGTGGAGATAAAAACTGTATGTACTAGGCGGCGCCTGGGTGGCTCAGTTGGTTGAGCCACTGCCTTCGGCTCAGGTCATGATCCCGGAGACCCGGGATCGAGCCCCACATCGGGCTTCCTGCTCGGCGGGAAGCCTGCTTCTCCCTCTCTCACTCCCCCTGCTTGTGTTCCCTCTCTAGCTGTGTTTCTCTCTGTCAAATAAATAAAATCTTTAAAAAAAAAAAAAAAAAAAAAAAAAAAAAACTGTATGTACACCATAACATTATAAAAAATAAATGAGTTAATCCATACAAGATGTTTACAACAGTGCCTAGTACACAGTTAAGTGTTCTGTATGTGTTGCTACTACCATTCAAGTGATCATCATGTCCTATCCTTCTGCCTCCTGACTGGCTATCAACTGTGCCCTGCTGTCATTCTTCCTGCTGCTGCCCTAACCCAGGCCTCTGTTATCTCTAACTGAGATTACTGTCCTGTATTCCTAACTGGGCTCCTGGCCTCTACTCTGTCCTCACCCAACTGGCCCTCCACACTACAGCCGAAGTGATCATTTAAAAAACCCTTGCTCAAAACCCCTCACAAGCTTCCTGTTTTTCCTAAGGTAAAGTTTAAACAAGCCAAGGTCTAAAAGGCCTTGCCTCTCTGCCCTCACCTTCGGCCTCTGACACACAGTGTCAGCTACATAATTTGTGAGGCCTGGTGCAAAACAAAAACAAAAACTTCTTCCTTTCTTCTGTGGTCTCTCTCTCAACTTGTCATAGGACTTTTTATTTGTTACTTATTGTCATGCTCCCTTAGCATAAGAACACTCAAGCGGCAAGTAGAGGTCATGCCGTGTGACTCAGTGCACAGGATGCATTCACCTAGCCCTGACTCCCTGGCACTTGCATCCAGATAAGGTGTCCCAGGGAGTGGAGAGGCAGCAGGAGGGAAGACCACATGTGAGCAAAAGCTCTAAGTCCCTAGGACACACTCCATTGTCCCACTGGATTTCACATCAAAACACAAATTCAAAGGTAAAGTTATTAAGAATTTCAAGACAACAACCACAGAGCATTAAACCTCAAGCATGGGGCCCCCTAATGAACAGGAAGCTCTGCTCTAAAATGTCACCTGGACTCTCAGTGCCATGCCTTTTTTGGTTGGGTCTCATCACACATGGCTCCCTGTGCCGAGAACACTCCTGCTCTTCCCCTTCCCTGCCACCATGGCATGCCACACACATTATCCCTATTTCAGCACCCACCACGTGGACTTGCAACTGCTCATTTATTTGCTATCTGCCCCTACTACATTTGGTAGACAGCACTGATCTCAAGTCCTCACCCTACCCATCTCCCAGTCCTGATTTATTCTTCAACTCAATTCAACAACCATTCATTGGGCTAGATAATTCCTCACATCAGGAAGACAGATGGATGAAAAATCAGACTTCCGGCTGCATTGCCTCAATAATTATCACCTGGGACCAAGGGTCCTAAATGCTAATTTGCTTTCTTAGTGAAGAGGCCAATTATCACAGCACCAGGTCTCAAGATTAAGATGAATTATCCCCAACGGGTACCAGAGAGCCTGGTACATGGTAGACATTCAATCATTACTTGTTAAAGGAATGAATGCACATTGAATAAATACTGAAAACAGCCACTGCCCTCATGGAGTGGACATTCTAGAGGGGGAGATGGACAAGTGGTGCCAAAAGTTTCATAAGTGGTAAAAAGTAAAAGAGCAGGCAAAGGGGGTGAGGGGAAAACAAGCAAATCTGAAGCCTGTAAAGGGGGAACTGAGGAGAAAACTGAGCTATGAATTATATATATTATCACATTTAATCTCCACAATCAATCACGGCATTCATTCTGTATAGTATTCAGAGGCACTATAGCAAAGAGGTTAAACATACAGAGTTGGGAACCAAACTGCCTGGGTTCGAATCACCTCTGTCACTTACCAGACGTGTGAACTTAGATGGAGAGAAGAAGGCAACCTGATTAGGGGCAGCAGGACCTGAAGTAGTGGGTGTCAACAGAGACCAAGAGACCTAGACTTCCACTCCCACCTGTCAGTAACTTACCCTGCCACTAAAGTGCAGTGTCTAAAGAGGCCTTCAAAAACGGAAGATAATAATAATACCCAGAATCCCATAATACACAAAATATCCAGGATATCATAAAAATAAGCACTCATTATATCAAGAACAAGGAAAATCACAACTTGAATGGCAAAGGAAATCAATAATCTCAACACTGAGATAACACAGATGTTGAAATTACCTGGCAAGGATTTTAAAGGAGTAATCATAAAAATGCTTCAACAAACAATTACAAACATGCCAGAAACAAATGAATGGGTAGAAAATGTCAGCAAAAAAAGATAAAGAAAAGAACCAATGGCACTTTTTTTTTTAAGATTTTTATTTATTTATTTGACAGAGAGAAACATAGCTAGAGAGGGAACACAAGCAGGGGGAGTGAGAGAGGGAGAAGCAGGCTTCCCGCAGAGCAGGGAGCCCGATGTGGGACTCGATCCCGGATCTCCGGGATCATGCCCTGAGCCGAAGGCAGTTGCCTAACCAACTGAGCCACCCAGGCGTCCCGTGCCAATGGCACTTTTAGAACTGAACGCTGTAATAACTTTAATGTAAATTCACTGGACGGGCTCAACAGTGAAATGGAGACAGCAAGAGGGGGAAAAACAGTAAACCTGAAGATAAAACAGAGATTGCTCAATTTGAACAACAGAAAGAAAATATATTGAACTATGAACAACTCTACACCAACAAATTGGACAACCTACAAGAAATGGATAAATTCTTAGAAACATACAATCTACCAAGACTGAATCAGGAAAATATATAGAAAATCTGAAAAGAACAATTACTAGTACAGAGACTGAATCAGCAACAACAAAAAACTTCCAGTTAAGAAAAGCCCAGGACCAGATGGCTTCACTAGAGAATTTTACCCAAATATTTAAAGAATTTATTTCAATTCTTCTCAAATTCTTCAAAGACAATCAAAGAGGAGGGATGACTCTCAAACTCATTTTAGTAGGCCAGCATTATTCTAATACCAAAGCCAAATAAAAAGACACTAAAAGATATTGTAAGAAAACTACAGGGTGCCTGGGTGGCTCAGTGGGTTAAAGTCTCTGCTTTCCGCTCAGGTCATGATCTCAGGGTCCTGGGATGGAGGCCCCCGTCAGGCTCTCTACTCAGCAGGGAGCCTGCTTCCTCCTCTCTTTCTGCCTGCCTCTCTGCCTACTTGTGATCTCTCTCTTGGTCAAATAAATAAAATCTTTAAAAAAAAGAAGAAAACTACACAGTAATATCCCTGATGAGTACAGATGAAAAAAATAAATCACAATAAAATACTAGCAAACCCTATTCAGCAGTAGATTAAAATAGGCATTTACCATGATCAAATGGGATTTATCCTTGGGATGCAAGGATGTTTCAATATAAGCAAATCAACAAAGGTGATAAATCACATTAACAGAATGAAAGAAAAATATCATGTAATCATCTCAAAAAGCACAGAAAAAGTGTCTGGTAAAATTCAGCATCTGCCCATGATAAAAACTCCCAAAAAACAGGGTATAGAAGAAAGGTGCCTCAACATAAAAAGGCCATATACAACAGGCCCACAGCTGACATCACACTCAACGGTCAAAGACTGAAAGACTTTCCTGTAAGATCAGGAACAAGACAAGAGTGCTCATTTTCACCACTCCTATTCAACACAGTACTAGAAATCCCCAGCAGAGCAAACAGGAAAGAAAAGGAAATAAGAGGCATAAAAATTAGAAAGGAAGAAGTAAAATTGCCTTTATTTGCAGATATGATATTATGTATAGAAAATTGTAAGATTCTCCAAGAAACTTAGATCTAATTAATGAATTCAGTAAAGTTATAGGATACCAAATTATATACAAAAATCAGTAACATTTCTCTACACTAACAAATCATCTAATCAGCCCATTTACAACAGCATCAAAAACTATAAAATACTTACAAGAAGGTGAAAGACCTCTACACTGAGAACTGTAAGCCATCAGTGAAAAAAATTGACACAAATAAATGCAAAGATAACCTGTGTTCACGGACTGGAAGAATATCATTAAAATATCCATATAAGAAACTCTTGTACACTGTTGGTTGGATTTTAAATTGGTATAGCCACTATGAAAAAAAGTATGAGGGTTCCTCAAAAACTTAAAATAAACTACCACATGATATAGTGGTTCCACTTCTAGGTAAACATCCAAGGAAACAAAATCACTATGTTGAAGAAATACCTGCACCTCTTTGTTCACTGCAGCATGATTTACAATAACCAACTCATGGAAACAACCTAAGTGTCGACCAAAAGATGTGACACACACACACACAAAAATGGAATACTATTTTATTAAGCCATAAAAAAAGAAATCCTACCATTTGCAGTAACATGGATGGACCTTGAGGGCATTATGCTAAAAAAGTCAGTCAGAAAAAGGTAAGTAACATAGGATCTCACTTATACACTTATATGTGGAATCTAAACAAAAAACAAGAAAACACAAACTTATACATAAAGAGCTAAGACCTGTACTTACTAGAGGTGGGAAGATTGAGGATGTGGGAATTAGAGAAATACTGTCAAAAGGTACAAACTTCAGGGTGCCTGGGTGGCTCAGCTGGTTAAGCGACTGCCTTCTGCTCAGGTCATGATCCCGGAGACTCGGGATCGAGCCCCACATCGGGCTCCCTGCTCAGCGGGAAGCCTGCTTCTCCTTCTCTCACTCCCCCTGCTTGTGTTCCCTCTCTGGCTGTATTTCTCTCTGTCAAATAAATAAAATCTTTAAAAAAGGTACAAACTTCTAGTTATAAGATAAATAAGTACTGGGGATGTAATGTATGATATGAGGACTATGGTTAACACTGCTATATGGTATATCTGAAAGTTGCTAAGAGAGTAAATCCTAAAAGTTGTCATTACAAGGGAAAAAAAGTTTTGTCTTCTTTTCTTTTTTTGGGTATCTATGAAGTGATAGTAACTAAACTTACTGTGGTAACCATTTCATAATATATAAGTCAAATAATTATACTCTACGCCTTTATATGCAGTACTGTATGTCAATTATAGCTCAACAAAACTGAAAGAAAAAATAGATTAAAAAACACAGAGCTTCAGCAACCTATAAAACTAAAATCAAAGACAATCTGAACTATAGCTACAAAGAAAAATAGCATAATCAAACTCCTGCACACAAAATACAAAGAAAAAATCTTTATCTTTTTTTCAGAGAGATAGAGCACATGTGAGCAAAGTGGTGGAGAGGGTGGGGGTGCAGAAAGAGAGAAAATCTTAAGCAGGCTCCACACCCAGCACGGAGCCTGACGTAGGGCTTGATCCTATAACCCTGAGATCATGACCTGAGACAAAATAAGGAGTCGGATGTTTAACTGACTGAGACACCCAGGCACCTCCAAAGGAAAAATCTTTAAAGCAGTGATAAAGAAATGACGCATTACCTAAAGGAGAACACCAATTCAAGTGAATAAGGCTCTCTCAACAGAAACTATGGAGTCCAAAAGGAAGCAACACAATAGCTTCAAGCGCTGAAGGAAAAGAACTAAAAACCGAGAACTAAATAGCAAATAAAAAGACCTTCAGGGGCGCCTGGGTGGCTCAGTTAAGCAGCTACCTTTAGCTCAGGTCGTGATCTCAGGGTCCTGGGATAGAGCTCTGCATCAGGTTCCCTGCTCAGCGATAAGTCAGCTCTCCCTATCACTCTGTGATCTCTCTTGCTCTCACTCTCTCTCAAATAAATAAATAAAATCTTAAAAAAAAGACGTTTAGGAGTCCAAGGGAAATCAAGACATTCTCATGTGAAGGAACACTAACAGTATTTGCTGCCAGCAGACCTATCCTAAAAGAATGGCCAAATGAAGCCCTCTAAAAAGAAAGATAATGATGAAGGAATCTTTGGGACAATCAAGAAGTAAGACAGAACAGGGGAAGAAGTAAAAACATAGGTAAATACAGTATACTTCCCTTACCCTCTTGAGTTTTCTAAATCTGTATGAGAGTTGAAAGAAAAATTTTAACACTATCTGATGTGCTTCTCAATGTATGTAAAGAAAATATTCAAGATACTCATATTATAAACAGGGAAGCATAAAGGAGTTTAAAGGGAAGTTATGGTTTCTACTCTTCACTCAAACTGGTAATATGTCAATACCAGTTAATTGTGGTATGTTATGGATGTATTATGTTAGTACCTAGAGCAAGCACTAAGAAAAGCTATATAAAGAGATATATTCAAAAACACAATAGATAAGTCAAGGTAGAATTCTAGAAAATTCACAGGAGGGTAGGATAAAGAAAACAGAGAAAAGAACAGGAACAAACAAAAAATAAAGCAAAACAAAATGATGGACTTAAGCCCTAACATATCAATAACTGCATTAAGTAGAAATGGTCTAAACGTAACAATTAAAAGAGAGAGGCAGAGTGGATAAAAATGATTTTGAACTATATGCTATCTACAGGAAACTCACTTTATATACAATGATGTAACCTGAAAGTAAAAGAATAGAAAAGGATATATGATGCAACCTGTAATCCAAAGAAGGAGTGGCTATATTAATATCATATAAAGTAGACTTCCATGCAAAAAAATTACCACAGACAGAGAAGGACATCATAATAATAACAAAAGGTCAATCCACCAAGACATAGCAATCTTAAATTCACATGCATCAAACAAAAAACCTGCAAAATATGAAGCAATAAATGATAGAACTGAAAGACCGCCCTCATCCACGATGGCCTAGCACGTGGAATTGGCGAAGCTGCCAAAGCCTTAGACAAGCGCCAAGCCCATCTTTGTGTGCTTGCATCCAACTGTGATGAGCCTATGTATGTCAAGTTGGTGGAGGCCCTTTGTGTTGAACACCAAATCAACCTAATCAAGGTTGATGACAACAAGAAACTAGGGGAATGGGTAGGCCTCTGTAAAACTGACAGACAGGGAAAACCCTGTAAAGCGGTTGGTTGCAGTTGTGTGGTGGTTAAGGACTATGGCAAAGAGTCTTAGGCGAAGCATGTCATCGAGGAATACTTCAAATGCGAGAAATGAAAAATAAAACTTGGTTCTTACCCCACAAAAAAAAAGTAATAGACAAATTGACATTTGTAGCCGGACACTTCAATACCTCCTTCTCAACACCTGACTGAACTAGATAGAAAATCAGCAAGGACAGGGAACAATTCAGCAACACCAGCAACAAATAGGAATAAATTGACATTTATAGAAAACTCAACCCAACAACAGCAGGATTCTTCTCATGTGACCCTGGAACATTTACCAAGACAGAAAATATCCCAGGCCATAAAACAAACCTCAGTAAATTTAAAGAAACTGAAATCATACCGAGTATGTTCTCTGACCACTATGGAACTAAACCAGAAATCAGTAACAGAATAACATAAAAGTCTCAAACACGTGGAAACAACACACTGCTATGCAATTCATAAGTCAAACATGAAGTCTCTAAGGAAATTAAAAATTATATTGAACTAGGGGCACCTGGGTGGCTTAGCTGGTTAAGCATCTGACTCTTGGTTTCAGCTCAGGTCACGATCTCAGAGTCATGAGACGGAACCCAAAGTCAGGCTCCCTGCTTAACCTGGAGTGTACTTGAGGATTCTCATCCTCCCCTTGGCCCCCTGCCCCCCTCTCAAATAAATAAATAAATCTTTAAAAAATTACACTGAACTACATTAAAAGGAAAATATCAAAATTTGTGGAACACAGCTTTATCAGTACTAGGATGGAAATTAATTACACTAAATGCTTACATTAGAATGCAGGAAAAGTCTCAAATCAATAACCGAAGATCCCACCTCATGAAATTAGGCAAAGAGGAGCAAAATAAACCCAAAGCAAGCACAAGGAAATAATAAAGGCAGAAATCAATGACATTGAAAACATAAAGACAATAGAGAATGCCAATGAAACAAAAAGCTTGTTGTTTGGAAATATCAACAAAACTAACAAATGTCTACGAAGTCTGAGAAAGAAAAAGGGGCATAGAAATTTTCAGTATCAGGAATTAAATATCACCACACAGCTAGCCTGTAGGAATATTGTGAACAATTCTACACACTTACATTTGACAACTTAGATGAAATGTATCATTTCCTTGGCAAGCACAAACTACCACAATGTACCCGATACTAAATAGATAACTTTAATAGTCCTACAACTATTAAATAAATATAATCCATAATTTTAAAACGATTAAATTTTTAAAAGATTAAACAAAGTTAACTAGGCAAAGTATTTAGCATAGTGGCTGACACATTAGCTAGTACTTGGTAAACAAAGGCCATTATTATTTTTTTCATTATCATTTTATTTAAATCATCACAATCACTCTTGGGGAAACTAGGCTTCACAGAGATGAAATCCTTTGGTAAAAAGAGCCAGAATTCAAACCCAGTTCTGAGACCAGTGCCATTTCCTCTAGAGTCCAGAGTCACCCTTAGAGGATGTACCAACCAATGCTTCCTTTGTAGACAGGAATACTGCAAAGGGGTGAGGTTTTGCCAAAGCCTCAGACATGAAGAAATGCTCACGAACTAACTCTCCACCAGTGTACAACAATTCTCTAAAGTTAAGGTACATCAGAATCTTCCTTTATTTCAATTTATTTTATTTTTTCAGTGTTCCAAGATTCATTGTTTATGCTCCACACCCAGTGCTCCATGCAGAATCTTCCTTTTTGTTAGAAACTGCCAGGTCCCAGCCCAAGAATTCACATTTTTAACAAACTGCATTAATGAACCACACTTTGATAACAGTGTACAAAAACGTATGTTACCCTGCCCATCCCCCAACATCAGAAGCTGTCACACGCTGCAGAAAGTGAAAGAACTGAGAGAATAATGCACTAAATCAGTGGTTCGGATGGTGGCCCCCACTCACCTACTAAATCAGAAATGCTGCAAGTGGGGCCTACCTACCTTGTCTTTTAACAGGTCTCCCACGTGATTCTGACACATGTTAAAGTTTGAGAACTACTCTTCTACAAATCAAAGTGATTTGCAAAAACCCAGCCCTTTATAATAGGAGAAATAAAACTAATACCAACTTCTTTCCACTTTTGAGAACCTGGTCTCTGGAGCCAGGTAATTCTAAGTTCAAATCCAGACTTAGAAAGTAATTCCAGGGGCACTTGGGTGGTGCAGTTGGGTTAAGCCTCTGCCTTCACCTCAGGTCATGATCTCAGCGTCCTGGGATCCAGCCCCACATTGGGCTCTCTGCTCAGTGGGGAACCTGCTTCCCCCTCTCTCTGCCTGGCTCTCTGCCTACCTGTGATCTGTCAAATAAATAAATAAAATCTTAAAAAGAAAGAAAGAAATAAAGAATTTCCATGAATTGGAGATTCTCACCAGCAAAATGGAATAGTCACCTTCCTTGTTATAACTTTTCCAGGAAGTAACTTGGCATTACCATTCCCTAACTGGAATTTAAGAAATCTAGCCTCTGGAAGTCATCAGAAAGTGGACATATTTATATCACCTACAGGCACTTGTGGGCTTAACTACTGTGAGCAACCATGAAAAGTCCACAATATTGAGTCATTTTCAGTTGTGCTTAAGTACAATTGTATACGGAGCACTGTGAGCCTGGGGTGTGTGTATGCTTGTACATAATGCACTGAGTAAGCAAGAGCAACCCACCAAGGACTTGGTCCTCAGCTGGCTTCCTTGTTTCCTGCTAGCCCATAGAGAAAAGCAGGAAAAGAGATTAAAAACTTGGTCTCTTTCACAGAAAAAAAAATTAAGGCAATTAACTTGTGTCAGGGTGTTCACAGAAACACGGGACTCACCACAGAAAGGTGATTAAGGAGGAGCCTGGCCCATAAACCCATTTCCATATTTGTAAATTTGGAGTTCTTAAAGGCCTCCAGGGTGTTTATTATAAATGTCAAGTCTCTACTGTACAACCATGTTCACCATAATGTTTTTCTTTTTGTTGTAACCAGCACCCCATATGAAAATGAAAAACATTTCCAGAATCCCCCAAGTTTCCATCATATCGCAATATTTTATTATAAAAAAGTAGAACTAATGTTAAGTGTCCAACCAAAGAGGAAATGACCAAGTAATTGATGATGCATATATATGGTGGGATATCAGAAATGAGGTTTAGAAGAATATTTGACGACCTGGCAAAATACTCACATTATAATGTTAAGTAAGAACAAAAATCAGGTTACAAAATGGTATTTAGAATTCAATCCTATTTTATAAAAATCAGTTTCATATTCTAAGTCAAAAGACAGGAGTTAAAGCAACAAAACATTTAACAGTGGATTACGCAGGATAGCAGATTCATAGATGATTTTTATTTCCTTCTTTATCATTTTTCTTTTCTTTTTTTTTTAAAGGACTTCTTTTTCTTTTTTCTTTTTTTTAAGATTTTATTTATTTGACAGAGAGAAACACAGCTAGAGAGGGAACACAAGCAGGGGGAGTGAGAGAGGGAGAAGCAGGCTTCCCACCGAGCAGGGAGCCCGATGTGGGACTCAATCCCAGGTCTCCGGGATCATGACCTGAGCCGAAGGCAGTCGCTTAACCAACTGAGCCACCCAGGTGTCCCTCATTTTTCTTTTCTACAATGAGCATGTCTCACATATGTAATCAGGAAAAAAACTTAAAATATTATTTAAAAAAGAAATATCTAACTTTCAAGGTTGGGTGTGGATTGAAATAATTTATGCAAAGTCCCTGTCATGGGGCTTGGCATATGAGAAAGCATTTGTTCCAGGTTTCTATTCCTAAACTGTGCAGTTAGGGTCTCTATATTGTGGGCAGGAAGGAATTCACTTGCAAAATTTGAACTTACAAAGTTCTCACATAAACCAAAGCAAAGGCCACAGGCAATAGCTTTTTTAAAGAAGACACATTCATTCATTCATTCATTCATTCACTCATTCATTCATTCATTCAAAAATGCACTCAGAATCTATGACGTGTTTAGCACTGAACTAGGTTCTAGGGATACCAAAACTGAAAAGATAACATCTCTGTCCTCAAGCAGCTCTGGCTAATGAGTGACACAGGTGTATTTATGACTATGATATGATGAAATAATTACTTTCAGTAAGGATGTACACAAGGTGCAATAGGGACCAGGAAGAAGAAGGCCTTTTACAGAGGAGGTATATGCTGTGAGTTGTAAAAGGGAGGACATGAGTGGGAATAGCACACACAGAGAAAGAGGCATAAAGGAGTATAAAATTTTCCCAGAACTATAAGTAGTTCAGTTGCTAGGACATAAAGAAAGAACCGGGAGGAGAAGTGGCGGGAAATGAGACTGAACAAGTAGATCACAAAAGGTCTTGGCTGTCACACAAAGGAGACTAAATTTTATTCTATAGGGGAACCACCAAAAGAATTTTAAACAGATGAGTGACTCGATTAGCACTAGCAAAGATACCAGGAATCCTGAAAATCATCTTAATCCAGCTTATTTTTAGAGGAAAGGAAAAGGCCCCACCCCGTAGGTCTGTCCTCTCTTAAATCAAACAACATGAAGCAACAAACAGAGCTCCACACCTGGCACACAGTAAATACTCAATAAAGATCAGCTGAACATGAATGTGAATGCGCTGCAAGGGGCAATCCCTGATGAGAGCAGAATTTTTGTAGTACCAGCACCTTCAGTCTGGTCTTGGGTGAAACAACAGAAACTCATTTGGAAGGGACTAGTGACAACTGAAAACTGTAGAATCTAACATGCATCAGGAGAAGAGCACCATATACTGTTCTGTTGCTGTACTCCAGTGCAAAAATTCCTCTCATGGTTTTCTTTCCATAGCTGGGATTTGTCCCAATGGTGGGATAACATTAGTTTCCCCCCTTCCCCACACTAACCCCTCTGGGATCCTGGGTGACAGGTTCTCATGGGTACACATGGTTGAGGAGAAAATTCATTAGTGGCTTTACTCCTGCTGTTTTCCCCAATATCTCTTCTGCTTAATTCAATTTAGTTGGATGGTTCTGCAGATAAATACTGAAGAAACAGAAATCCTATTGTATTTCTGCCTCCAGTCACTGAGTGCATGCAAAATGCTTTAAATAATCAGGACAGATATATTAGATACATTTGATAGGCGAAGACAATGGGCTCAGAGAGGCAAAGCAACTTTCCCAAGGACACTCTGATATTAAGTTGCAAAGCCACAACTAAAACCCATGTTTGCTGGACTCAGTTATCTCAGGAATATGTGCCTGTATCCTGCAAAGCCTGAGCCTAAGGCAAAGCAAAACTACCGGGACACAAAAATGATATATTCTTTGTGGCTGAAAAAATATTTTGTAAATGAAATAAAGTCAAAAGGAGCAAAGAAGAAACATACATGGGAAAAGAGAAAAAAGGGAGACACCAAAAGCCAATGTCAGCTAGGTCCTCATGTGTGAGGGATGAGAGAACCTTGGTTTGGAGGTAGGGTTGGAGGTAATTCTTCACCGGAGTTGGGGTGCCAGGTGCGGGGTGTTTCTGACAGGGAACCTAAAACAGGGCTGAGAAAAGTTAGCACCTATCCAGCCTGGCCTGCCCTCCTTACCTGCCATGAAACCAGTCCTGGCACATGTCACACTCGATCATAAAGCGGGTCACATCATAAGGCAGCCGGCAGAGGCAATACACTGGCACTGAGGCCATCTTCGACCGGCCTTGGAGCGCTCTGTGGCGGGCCAGGTTCGTAGCGTCAAGAGAAGCAGGAGGCAGCAGCAAGCGTCCTTTCTGGACGATGGCTGGGCACAAACAACACTTTTTACCTAGTGAATCAGGTCCCCCAGGGTACCAACCCTCAGTTCACCAATGGGATGCAACAAAGCTGGTGTGGCTGTAGGGGGCAATCGCAGAAAAGCCCACCCGCTTCCAGAATTTCCTTAATAAAGGACGGCGTTTGGCCGTGGAAGGTTTTTCTGTTTTTCCCCTACCTCCTTCAGCCCCCAGAGTCAGTGATAACTTCTTTCCGGGTTTCAGGGAAACATCTGACACCTTTTCAGGAAGCTTCTTTAATCCCTCACTGTACCATCTCCTTGCTCACCTTTCTTCCCAGGGCTCTATTATGACGCAAACCAGAGCCTAAAGGAATAGGCTGGGGTACGTCATAGAAAGCCCCTTCTCTCAACCCCAACATAGGGGCAACTATAGAGAGAGTTGAGGGATCTCTGCAAGTTGGCTCAGATTTACTGGAGAATTACCTCGATGCCTTCAAGAACAAGGCAAACAAGACGAAGCGCCCAACTCCAATCACAGTTGTGGGGCCGTGCTGAGAGTTTAAATGGTCTTTTCCTTCACTCTCAAAATCATTCCGTCCCCAACCAGTCAGGAGTATCATCACCCCAGGAAATGAAAAAAATCTCAATTTCAGAACTGATCTGATCGTCCTCTACTTCAAAGACGAAAGGGTTCCCGTTGCACCCTCACAACTAAAAAGGATCTCCTCTAAACCTCTGAAACGAACTAGAATTTCTTCACAGTCCTGCAACTAAGCAAGGATTTTTTTTCCTCCACCGATCAGAAACCTGCAGGCATTTCCTCACAGCCCCCTCAAAGTGACGAGGACTCCCTTGTCCCCCCAAACTGAGAGAGATCTCCTCACAGATCCCAAGATTGACAGGAATATTCTTGTAGCCCCCGAAACTTACGAGATCTCCTCACGCCTCCCAAATGACAGGAACCTCCTCACGCCCCAAACCTGACAAGAATGTCTTTCGTCCCTAGCCCTACAGAGACCTCCTCATCTGCAAAGCTGCAGGGATTGCTCACACTCGCGGAATTCAGTTCCAGCGACGCGCCGGCTGCCGGGCTCGCTCGGAAGCGCCTAGGCGCCTAGCTCAGCGGAGGATCGGCCAGCAGTTCCGGCCCCACCGGCAGCGCGCGCCGAATCCTGGGATCGTCACGGCAACACTGCGAACCTTGCTTGCCTTCCCGCAGAACCACCCGCTGGGTCGCGCGGCCCTACGCGCCCGGCAGTGCTTCAGGGCAGCTTTCCCCACGGTTTTGCTCCGGGCCCCAAGTTAGGGCCTACTGGAGCCCGCAGTTCGGGCCTAGTCCGGTGGCCGTCCGGTGAAGAAGCAAACGGCGTCGTCGCTGGGCCAGCAGGAGACCGCCGCGAGCAAAGCAACCAGGAATGAGAGGCGCCTGCGGCCAGGTCGGAGAGAAAACTGCCTGAAAAGTCGCCGGGAGCAGCCCAGTGGCAGTGGTAGGCGATTCGAAGTAGCCAATAAAGTTTATTCAAAACAAGGAGGAAGTTGAAGCGGAGAGGGGAGGAGAAATATCGGGTAAACAGCTACCATATTGAGAGTGGCGACGCCGCCGCGGGGAGGCTACCCGACCGCCATCTTATGAGGGTTGGGCACTAGAGGTAACCGCGGCAGAGGCGGGGAAGGGAGGCTTAGCGGCTCCCGCGTGACGCCACCAGAGGCGGGGCGCCACCTTGAGAAAAGGGGACGGGATTCGGCTACCTTTGGACCGCTCCTTTCCTCTAGGTAACCAATCGAGGCTGAGGACCTTAAGCCACCATCTTAGGCGAGGCCGTCGCTTGGCTCCATTTTGAGTGGGGCCAGAATCTCCCAGCCTTCCTTCTCCTCCGGGTAAACGGGGAGTTAAGCACCCCCCCCACACACACTCTCTCCTTCCCCTTCCCTCCTCTCTCCCCCTCCTTTTCTCCCTCCCTAACCCTCTCCCCCCCAACCCTCTTCTTCCGTACCTCCCTCCCCTCCCCCTCCTCAGCCTCCTCGTCCTAAAAGAGGTGAACTCAGTGACTGCAAACTGCAAAACTAATGGGTGGCAGCGGGGGCGGGTTCAGCCGCTAGGCTGTTTTGCACAGTTTCTGAAGTGTTTATTCTTCACCCTATAAGGAAAGCTCTCTTACTATCCCCAAGTGAGGACATGGGCTTAGGGAAGACGAGTGGCTTGAATTTCAGCGCTGAAAAGTTGAGCTTTGCACCCTCTACTACTCCCGCCTTGTGTCTTTGGTCCCTCAGTTGTTCCCCAACTCCTAGTTACTCCATAAAGCTTCTGTCGACTTCCCAGCTCCCTCTGAACTCATTTCTTTGATGCCACTGTTTCAGTTCAATTTGCTTCAATACAGTATAAGGATTTTCATGCACAAGTCCCAGGATTTTCTGACTGCAGCCTGAGGGTGGGTGGGAGAGAAGAGGTTGAATAAGTGGAACTCCACACACATGCTTTAAGATGGCGCTGGTGTTCTCTGACATTCTAGAATATTCTCTGGGAATCCTCATACTATTTCATTTTTTTTAAGATTTTATTTATTTATTTGACAGAGAGAAACACAGCCAGAGAGGGAACACAAGCAGGGGGAATGAGAGAGGGAGAAGCAGGCCTCCCGCTGAGCAGGAAGCCCAATGTGGGGCCCGATCCCGGGTCCCGGGTCCCGGGGACCACGTCCCGAGCCGAAAGCAGTCGCCCAACCAACTGAGCCACCCAGGCGCCCCACTATTTCATTTTCTTAAAGGGTCCCACTACTTTAACAAGAAAGTATTTGTGTGCACACCAATTTTCTAAGTGGTAGCGGCTTAGGCCCTGGGGATACAATGTTGAAGAGGGACTCTGCACTGGGAAAATTGCCGGCCAAAGCCGGAGACAAGCTTGCAAGTCAACAGTTGGTTTACAAAGTCCAGTAGGCACACAGGTACCTCTTGGAAAGTGCAAAATGAAGTCATGGAAATGCATCAGGAGTTGCTTATGGCTGTCAAGGAAGGTGTCAGGGAGACCTGAAGTTTCTCTAAATTAACAAGCAAGAACATGGTAGATAAAAAGATCAACATGTGCAAATGCATGAAGGCATAAGGGAAAACATTTACAAAGAGAAGTCAAATATTAGATTTTATCCTGTAATAATAACAAACCACTGAAAGTGTTTGAGTGAGAGCAACTGAGTCACATTTGTGTCTTAGCCAGGGGAGAATCAAGGTTTAGTAGGACCTGAAGCTGGTATGGTTTGTGAAGTAGGACTTGAAGAAAAGAATAGAGTTGTGGATACAAAATTAGGCTTAAAGGTAGACAGTAGTTCTAGAAGCTATTCCTACACCTGAGTAATAATTATAAATAGAAGAGATACAGTGTCTCACCAAACCCAAACTAAATATAACTCCTAAATCAACTTCCACTTAGCTGGGTCTCAAAAATGTCAGGCAGCTCCAACACCACCTAATACAAGAGAAAGTGTGACTAGGAGGAAACTAGTGGAAGGGGAAAGCAGTTTTAACCAAGTATGCTTTAAGTATAGTTTGCAAACTTTATAAAAACATATGGCAATGTGACCATATGGCAAGTGATCCTGCAGCTAAAGCTTTCTTAGCTTCACAAGGAGGCAAGAGGGGGCTCACTTTGGTCATAATAAAATTGGAAAGACACAAGATTAACATGGCCCCTGCACAAAGATGACATGCAATGTTATGAAGTCTTCTATAATAAAAAGGAAAAATGAAGGGAGACAGGAGGGAAGAGGCTGTTGCATTAGTAATGAAAATAAGATGAGGCCTGAATCAGGAGAGCTGCCACACAGGTAGAAAAGGATTAGATAAGTGGGATATTTTGGAGGTTGAATAGGCAGAGCTTGAGGACTAATTGAAAATAGTAGGTAATAGAGTGAAAGGAGTGTGAGTTCGTTTCTGGGTTGGGTGTCAGAAGTGGATAATGGTGCCAGTGACTGATCTAGAGTGCGCAGAAGGAAAAGCAGGTTTGGTGGGGAAGAAGAAACTAAGTTCAGTTTGGAGCACGTTGATTTAAAGTATGTGTGGGACATTAATTCACTGACCCAGAAATTCTTGAGCATCTACTAACTACCAGGCACCATGCTAGATGCTGAGGATGTAGTGGTAACCCAGACAAGATCCTGGCCTCCATGGAGCTGACATTCTACTCAGGGATAAGTCAATAACCAAACAAATACAATTTCATTCATATATTTATTGAGCACCTGCCATGTATCAGTCACTGTCCTAAGCACTGGGAACTCAAGGCAAACACAAAAAGACAAGGTCCCTGCCCTCCTGTGATTCACATTCCAGCTAGGGAAACAGACAATAAAGTGAGTCAGACATGAGAATTTCAGATTGCAGTGAGTGCTATGAGGAAAATAAAACAAGTTATAAGATAGAGAAGGATTTGGGTAGAAGTTAGTCTGTTTATAGATAGGGTACTCAAGGCCGCTTGGAGAAGGCAACATGTGATCTGAGATCTGAATAATATGAAATGATGGGGCGTAAACAATCTTGGAACACTGAAAAAATAAAGTATTAAAAAAATACAAAGTGGCCAGAGACAGGGTAGAAGGAATAAGAAGTGCAAAAGTTCTAATGTGGTGTTGGTGGGGGTGTGTGGTTCAGGGTATCTTTCAATAAAACACTTCCTGAGCATTTATGATAGGCTGGGCCGGATACAGGTGGTGACTGGGGTGGGGTCTCCAGCCATGAATAAGAGACCCAGTATTTACCCTTAAGGAGTAGACAGTCTAATGAGGGAGTCAAGGTTCAGTGAACAACAGAAGGCCGACAAAAGTCAAACCCTAAATGCTGCCTTGGCGGGTATCAACAACATGTGTGGAAACAAAGAGCCACAGTTAATTCAAACATGTTGACTTGGTATGATGGGAAAACCTTCACAGGAACTGGCATCCGACCCAGGTACAGTAGTACTCATCCCTGAGAGTTCCTCCCCAGTGTCCTTGGGAGGCAGGATGAGGGTGCTAAAGGCTAACGGAAAAGGCAAAGCTGATAGGGAGGTGAATCTAAGGCAGATTTTGCAGACAAAGGAACTCTTGGCACTTCAATGGATAGGAGGCAGCTGGCTGCAGCCCTGGAAATGTGTTGTCTGGTTGTGTCCCTCATAGCATCAGTGCATGATATGAAGTGGCTGCCATAGAAGGAGGCTGCCCTGGAATTTTTCCTCCCCTACCCCACCTCCACTTAACAGTTATAAAAATGTCTTTAATTGCAGAAGCAATAGTAAATGCATTCCCATTGTAAACATTCAAATAGGGGGCGCCTGGGTGGCTCAGTTGGTTGGGCGATTGCCTTCGGCTCGGGTCGTGATCCCGGAGACCCGGGATCGAGCCCCACATTGGGCTCCCTGCTCGGCGGGGAGCCTGCTTCTCCCTCTCTCACTCCCCTTGCTTGTGTTCCCTCTCTGGCTGTGTTTCTTTCTGTCAAGTAAATAAAATCTTTAAAAAAAAAAAACAAAACATTCAAATAGGCTGAAGATACCCCCTGCCCACCACTCAATTACTTCTTTAGGGGATCCTCCGTGGCCTCTTTTCCAGTTCATCTCTCTGCATATGTTATGTACATCTATCTGTTGAGATTAAAAATGATAAGGGCTAAATTGGACTATAAAGTACAGGAGAAAGAGGAGAAAATGGGAAAAATTACATGAGGAAGAATAGGCTTGCTCCAAAATAGACTGAGAAATACAAGGACAGTGAAAACAAAAGAAAAATGACGAATAACATTATCTGAGGACTTACTATGTGCTAAGCACTGTTCTAGGCTCCTTACATGCATGCATTAACTCACTCAGTCCTTAGAGCAACCCTATGAGATAGAGACTGGTACCATCCCCATTGTAAGGATAAGGAATACAGGCATATCTTGAAAATATGGTAGGTTCAGTTCCTGAACACTGCAATAAAATGAATATCATGATAAAGTAGGCCAAATGAACTTTTTGGTTTCCCAGTACATGTAAGTTATGTTTACACTAGTTTATTCAGTGTGCAATAACATTATATCTAAAAAACCAACATAGATACCTCAATTTAAAAATACTTTATTGTTGGGGCACGTGGCTGGCTCAGTCTGTAAAGCACATGACTCTTGATCTTGGGGCTATGAGTTCAAGATCCATGTTGAGCATAGAACTTAGATACTTTAGGGTTCCTGGGTGGCTAAAGCCTCTATCTTCAGCTCAGGTCATGATCCCAGGGTCCTGGGATCGAGGCCCATGTCAGGCTCTTTGCTCAGCAGGGAGCCTGTTTGCTCTCTCTGCCTATTTGTGATCTCTCTCTGTCAAATAAATAAATAAAATCTTTAAAAAATACTTTATTGCTAAAAAAATGCTAACAATCATCTGACCTTTCAGCGAGTTGTCATCTTTTTGGTGGGGCAGGGTTTTGCCTCAGTGTTGATTGCTGCTGGCTGATCAGGGTGGTAGATGCTGAAGGCTGGGATGGTTGTGGCAATTTCTTAAAATAAGACAATGAAGTTTGCCACATTGATTTATTCTTCCTTTCAGAAATGATTTCTCTGTAGCATGTAGAGCCATTTAATAGCATTTTACCCACAGTAATACTTCTTTCGAAAGTGGAGTCAATCCTTCAAGCCCTGCCACAGCTTATCAACTAAGTTTATGTAATATTCTGAAGCCCTTGTTATTGTAACAATCTTCACAGCATCTTCACTGGGAGTAGATTCCATCTCAAGAAACTACTTTCTTTGCTCATCCATAAGAGGAAACTCACCCATTAATTTTATCATGAGATCGTGGCAATTCTTCAGGCTCCACTTCTAATTCTAGTTCTTTTGTAGTTTCCACCACCCTTTAAGTACTTCCTCTACTGAAGTCTTGAACACCTCAAAGTCAAAAGTCATCCATGACTTTTTTTTTAGAAATACCATACATTTTATTTAAAACCAACCAAGCACTGATAAAAAAAAATATCTCTCACAGCAGCTGTGATTGCACAGCAAACCTTAACAATAAGAACTGGGCATTCTTCACATCATGTGCTGGGCCTGGCAGAGAGCACCCATCTCTACCAGAGCCTCAGAGGAAGAATGAAACCCCTGATGGAGAGGGCTCAGGTGGTAGGCAACCTGCCCTTCTCCAAGCTTGTGAAGAGAAGGGGCCACGAAGCTCTGGTTGTATGCTCTGCACTCCTCGTGGGCCACAGGGTGGATCCTGATCAGCAACTCCTTAGTGGCAATGAGTGGAGAGAGAGGGGTGAAGAACTGTCTGGAGCTGTGCAGACAAGATTAGTCCCCCTTTCTCCTTCAGTATTTCTGAAATTCCTCCTGGGGATCTGATGGCCATTGCAGGGTGCTACTTGGAGGCACAAGCCTATGAAATGTCACCTTTTCTTTGGCTGAAGAGGAAATCAAGATTCTGAGAGGGACAACTCTCAACTTGGAATCAACTTCTTCTAAACTCTTATTAATATTGATATGTTGACTTCTTCCCATGAATCATGAATGTTCTTAATGGCATCTAGAATGGTGAAACCTTTCTGGAAGGTTTTCAATTTACATTGCCTAGATTCATCAAAGAAATCACTATGGCAGTTATACTGTTAGGAAAGGTAAATGACTTGAAAGTTGAAATTACTCCTTAATTCATGGGCTAGAGAATGGATGTTGCATTAGCGAGCACGAAAACAACATTAACCTCACTGTCCATACATCTCTATCAGAAATGTTGGGTGACTGGGTACATTGTCCTTTGGAAAGGAATCTTTTATTCCTGAGCAATAGGGTTCCATAGTGGCCTTAAAATATTCAGTAAACCATGTGAACAGATGTGTTGTCACCCAGGCTTTATTCCAATTATAGAGCCCATGCTGAGTAGATTTAGCATAATTCTCTTTTTTAAAGTAAACTCTGTGCCCAAAGTGGTGTTCAAACTCATGACCCTGAGATCAAGAGTCATGTGCTCTACTAACTGAGCCAGCCGGGTACCCCATTAAGGGCTCTAGGATTTTCAGAATGGTACATGAGCATTGGCTTCAGCTAAGAGTCACTAGCTACATTTGCACCTAACGAGGGTCAGCCTGAAGCCAGGGACCAGCTTCTTTTCTGTAATTATGAAAGTCCTAGATGACATCTTCTCCCAGTCGAAGGCCATTTTGTCTACATTGAAAATTAGTTGTTGAGCGTAGCCACCTTCATGAATTACTTTAACTAGATCTTCTGGATAACTTGCTGCAGCTTTTACATCAGCATTTGCTGCTTCACCTTACACCTTTGTGTTATAGAGACTACTTCTTTCCCTTTTTTTAAAGATTTTATTTATTTATTTGACAGAGAGAGAGATCACAAGTAGGCAGAGAGGCAGGCAGAGAGAGCGCATAGGAAAGAGGCTCCATGCTGAGCAGAGAGCCTGATGTGGACCTCGATCCCAGGACCCTGAGATCATGACCTGAGCTGAAGGCAGGGGCTTTAACCCACTGAGGCACCCAGGCGCCCAAGACTACTTCTTTCCTTAAATTTCATGAACCAACCTCAGCTAGCTTCAAACTTTTCTTCTGCATCCCAAGGCTGTTTCACTTTCCTACCATTTCTGTGTCCACTGGAGTAGCAATTTTAATTTCCTTCAGAAACTTTTCTTTTGCATTCACAATTTGTTAGGTGCAAGAGGCCCAGCTTCTGGCCTATCTCAGCTTTCAGCATGTCTTTCCCACTAAATTTAGTCATTTTAAGCTCTTGGTTTGAAGACCTGTAACTCTTCCCTTCACTTGAACACTTAGAGGACATTGTAGGGTTATTAACTAGCCTAATTTTAATATTGTTGTGACTCAGGGAATAGGGAGGCCTGAGGAGAATGAGAGAAGGGGAACGGCTGGAGGGTGGAGCAAACAGAATACACATAATATTTATCAATTAAATTCCTGCCTTAAATGGGCACAGTTCATGGTGCCCGGAAACAATGACAATAGTAACATCAAAGATCACTAATAAGAGATCACCATAACAAATATAATAATAATAATGAAAAAGTTTGATGTATTGTAAGAATTACCAAAATGTGACACAGATACAAATGATGTTGGAAAAAAGACAAATAGATTTTTTTGGGATGCAAGGCTGCCACAGACCTTCTTCAATTTATATAAAAAAAACAACAGACCACAAACACAAACAAAACCCTACTATATGCAAAGCACAATAAAGCAAAGTACAATTGTCAGGGTGGTGCATGATCCGCTCTTCCCTCCATGCCCAAGCCACCAGAAATTCTGGTGGAGGTACCTGTGAATGTGAATGAAAGCCCAGAGGGGCTTTCCCTGCCTAGAATCT
>PITA01006692.1:23870-47100 GCA_004023965.1 Spilogale gracilis
CATAGTTCCATTTAACCCTCCTCCCGGTAATCATATCTCTGTATCTCTTATCTGTATTTCTTGATCCCTCTGCCTCAATGGTCTCAACTTCTGTGAGTTTAAGCAATCACTCTGTACCTTGCAGTAACAATACTAATCCTGTCTCTAGGGTGGGTGCAAAAGCAGTTAAAGATTTAACTGCACCACCCAACTTCCTCACGTGGGAATAATAAAAGACTGGGACCCTTGACAGTCAAGAGAGACAAAGCCGTGAGCCAGAGAGAGACTGAGAGACTGCAGAGAGACAGAGAGAAAAAGGCAGAGGGCCTGGGAGGAAGCAGCAAGAGAGCCTTAGAGGAGAGAGCAGGAGAGCTGGCAAACAGCAAGAGAGCCTGCAAAGAGAGAGACAGAAGCGAAGAGAGATGGAAGCAAAGAGAGACTGAGAGACAAAGGCAGAGGGCCTGCAAGGAGGCAGCAAGAGAGAGCTGGAAAACAGTAAGAGAGCCTGCAAAGAGAGACAGAAACAGAGAAGCAAAGAAAGCAGCAGAAAGAAAAGCAAACAGAGAGTAGAGAGACAGAAGAGGAGAGAGAAGTAGAGCAAGAGGGCCAAAGCCAGAGCTAGAGAGCTAGAGCTAGAGAGCCAATACTAAAAAGCCAGAGCGTGCGGCTGAGCCTGCTTCATAGGTCTCTCCTGACTGACCTCGGGTCTGTCAGCTTGCATTAGATATCCGTGTCCGTGTCATTATTTCGCCCGCCAGACATCCCGCGGTTCGGGACCCACATCTCTGCCAAGGCTGGCTTCCCCAGCGGCATCGTACTATAAAATGAGGTATGCCTGAATAGAGACTTTATCAGTTGCTCAAGGTCATATAGCTAGTCCTTAGCCAAGATGGAGTTCCTGGTGATACAGGTCCAGAGTTTAGGCCCTTTGTCCTTCCATTACTCCACTAGTTGGATTTAAAAACAATAGGTGTTTCTCAAATCGATGTGGAGGGGGAGGTAATCAACCATTCTTTGCATAATCTGAATCACAGAAGCAAAAGAAGGTTTACACTCACTTGGGATAAAACTAGAAGTATGGTCCCTCAGGTGCCAAACTAGATAGGTTGAAGATACCAACCGACTCCTCCAGGGCTTGCTATAAGAATATGCCACCTGTGCGGTTGCTGTCCTGACATTCTTTTTTTTTTCTTTTAAAGAGTTTATTTATTTATTTGACACAGAGAGAGATCACAAGTAGGCAGAAGGGCAGGCAGAGAGAGCGGAGGAAACAGGCCCTCTGCTGAGCACAGAGCCCGACACGGGCCTCAATCCCAGGACCCTGACATCATGACCTGAGCTGAAGGCAGAGGCTTTAACCCACTGAGCCACCCAGGTGCCCACTGTCTTGACAGTCTTAATAATTTTGTCTTTGAGGGGCGCCTGGGTGGCTCAGTTGTTAAGCATCTGCCTTCGGCTCAGGTCCTGATCCCCGGGTCCTCCATCAAGCCCCACATTGGGCTCCTTTCTAGGTGGGAAGTCTGCTTCTCCCTCTCCCGCTCCCCTTACTTGTGTTCCCTCTCTCACTGTCTCTTTCTCTGTCAGATAAATAAAATCTTTTAAAAAATAATTTTGTCTTTGAACTTATATCTTGTAGTTGTAGTCCAATGTGATTATGGACTATACATGCCAGTGGTGGAGATACAGTGGATGACGTACATGGTAGGTTATGTGCATGCTGAGCAGGTGGCTAGTCTGCCTGGCATGCACCAGCACATCTGGGGACAGTCCAGGGCGGCATGCAGCCCTGAGAGGAGACAATGGGCCAGTAACAATGGTGCAGCAGTAGCAGAAACAGCAGTGGTGGTAGGGTGGTAAGAGCCCAGAGAGTGAGGATAGCTTCTGCCTAGAGGCAGTGATGGGGCCCGCATGAGAGGCAATCTTGCCCTTCTGGCAGCAGAGCCTGTCCTTGCAGCATCTGCACAAATGTTAAATCTGGCTTGAGCCCTAGGACAGGAACTGCTGGTGCCCAGGCAGGAAACTTTGTCAGTAAATGGTTACAAAATAAAAGTGTATCCATGGCCATTGCAGTAAAATACATTGGGAGTTAGAATTCTTTGAAGAGTTTAGAATTTCTGGTTTTGAAAACTGCTCTGACACTGCAACAATAACCACAGGCATAAAAATGGAAATGAAATTTAAAGATCATCACATTAGACACATTTGATGAAAGCTTCCAGTGTGCTGATTATTAATGAGGAAGATAGTTTAAAAGTGTTTTCCTTATAACTGAAGATACAGTGCTAGAATACATAAACAGGCATTTTGAGTTATAAATAAATTGTGAAGCCATTTTCCATTTCTTGTATGGCCCTGTCTTAGACTTTTTAGGCTGCAATAGCAAAATTTTACTTCTGGAGGCCAGGAAGTCCAAGAATAAGGAAGGGTTTGGAGATTCAGTATCGGGTGAGAGGTCACTTTCTGATTCATACCTATGGCTATTTCTTTGATGTGTGGTGGAAGGGGTGAAGGAGCTCTTTGGGGTCTCTTTTATAAGGGCACTAATGCCATTCATTAGGGCTCTGCTCTCAAGGCCTAATCATTTAGTAAGGGAACCATCTCCTAATACTATCACATTGAGGGTTAGGATTTTAACACACAAAGCTGGGGAGGGGGACACAAGAATTCTGTCTATAGCAGACCTCCACAAGTTACATGAAATGTCAGAGGAAATACTAAATGCCAATGTATAAATTTATATTTAAAATTTGACTCAAACTTTCACAAAAGTGATTTGTATGAAGAGTTAATTTTTTTTAAGAGTTAATTTTTTTAAAAGATGTTTTTTATTTATTTGACACAGAGCACAAGCAGAAAAAGTGGCAGGCAGAGGGAGAGGGAGGAGTAGGCTCCCCACAGAGCAGGGGGAGCCTCCCAGGGCGCTGGGATAGTGACCTGAGCCGAAGGCATTCATTTAATCAACTGAGCCACCCAGGTGCCCAAGAGTTAATTTATTTTTTCAAAAAACTCTTCTACAAGAATCATCTGCTCTAGATGCATTAAAATTTTTCTTTTGAAATAACTTATCAGAAATCCATCATACTGTTGCCACAGCCTACAAAAAACAGTCCCAGTAACACTTGCACCAACAGAGTTCCCTTTCAAAATGAAAAGTTATCAAATATTATTCACAACATTGTGACTGATGGTGCTTTCCATTATATTGGTTGGAAATAAAGTTGCTAAATCTAAAAAACAAAAATGAATGAATAAACAAAAGAATCAAACTTATAACTACAGAGAACAAACTGATGGTTGCTAGAGGGGAGAGGGTTGGGGGATAGGCAAGATGGTTGTAGAGGAATGGAAGATACAGGCTTCCAGTTATAGAATGAAATCAAAGTTTTTCTTTAAATTCCAGATAGTTAACATATGGTCTAATATTACTTTCAGGTGTACAGTACAGTGATTCAACACTTCCATACATCACCGGGTGCTCATCACAAGTGGACTCCTTAATCCCCCAAAACTATTTAAGCCATCCGCCCAACCACCTCCCTCCCTCCTGGTAACCATCAGTTTATTTTCTGTAGTTAAGATTCTGTTTCTTGGTTTGCTCTCTCTTTTTTTTCTCTTTGCTCATTTGTTTTGTTTCTTAAATTACCCATATGAGTGAAATTATATGGTATTTGTCTTTCCGTAATTGACTTATTTGGCTTAGCATAACCCTCTAGCTCCACACATGTCATTGCAAATGGTAGGATTTTGTTCAATTTTATGGCTGAGTAATAGTCCACTGTGTATGGATACACACACATACTTTTATATAATGTGGGATATATAGATGTGGGAGATTATACCCCCCCCACACACATACACATAGATGGCCTACATCTTCTTTATCCATTCATCAGTTTAGATAGACACTTTGGCTCTTTCCATAATTTGGCTATGTTGATAATGCTGCTATAAACATCAAGGTGCATTTACATCTTTGAATCTGTATTTTTGTATATTTGGGTAAATACCTAGTAGTGCAATTGCTGGATGGTAAGGTAGTTCTATTTTTAACTTTTTGAGGAAACTCCATACTGTTTTTAGAGCAGCTGTACCAGTTTGTGTTCCCACCATCAGTGCAAGAGGTTTCCCCTTTCTCCACATCCTCATCAACACTTGTTTCTTGTGATGACTTTAGCCATTCTGACAAGTGTGAAATGATGTCATTGTACTTTTGATTTGTGCTTCCGTGATGATGAGTGATGTTGATCATCTTTTCATGTGTCTGTTGGCCATCTGTATATCTTCTTTGGAAAAAAATCTATTCATGTCTCCTGCCTATTTCTTAATTGGATTTTTCATTTTGGGGGTATTGAGTTTTATAAGTTTTTATATATTTTGGATACTAACCCTTCATTGGATATGTCACACTTCATTGGATATAGCAAATATGCTGTTCCATTCTGTAGTTGCTTTTTAGTTTTGTTGACTATTTCGTTTACTGTGCAGAAGCTTTTTATTGTGATGTTGTCTCAACAGTTTATTTTGCTTCTATTTCCCTTGCCTCAGAAGACATATCTAGAAAGAAGTTGCTACAGCCAATGTTAAAGAAGTTACTGCCTGTGTTCACTTCTAGAATTTTTATGGTTTCAGATCTCATATATAGGTGATTAATCCATGTTGAATTTATTTTTGTGTATGGTGTAAGGAAGTGGTCCAGTTTTCCCAACACCATTCGTTGAAGAGACTAATTAGATATTCTGTCCTGCTATGTCAAAGATTAATTGACTGTACAGTTGTGGGTTCTTTGCTGGGTTTTCTATTCTGTTCTATTGATCTATGTGTCTATTTTCATGCAGTACCATGATTTTTCAATTACTACAGCTTTTGATATAACTTGAAGTCCAGAATTATGATGCCTCCAGCTTTGCTTTTACTTTTCAAGATGTTTTTGGATATTCAGGGTCTTTCATGGTTCCACACAAATTTTAGGATTGTTTATTCATATTGTTCTGTGAAAAATGCCATTGGTATTTGATTGCATCATAAGTGTAGATTGCTTTGGGTAGTATAGACATTTTAACAGTATCTGTTCTTCTAATCTATGATCATGGAATATATTTCCATTTCTTTCTGTCATCCTCAGTTTTCTTTCCTAAATGTTTTTATACTCTTCAGAGTACAGGTCTTTCAACTCATTGGTGAGGTTTATTCCTTATAATTGGTACAGAATTATTTTTGGTACAGTTGTAAATGGGATTGTTTTCTTAATTTCTCCTTCTGCATCTTCATTATTGGTGTGTGGAAATACAACATGTTTATGTACTTGACTTTGTATCCTGTGACTTAACTGAATTTGTTTCTAAGTTCTAGCAGTTTCTTGATGGAGTCTTTCAGGTTTTCTATATATGGTATGTCATCTGTGAATAGTGAAAGTCTGACGTCTTCCTTGCTGATTTGGATGCCTTTTATTTCTTTTTGTTGTCTGATTGCTGTGGCTAGGTCTTGCATTACTATGTTGAATAAAAGTGGTGAGAGTGGACATCCTTGTCTTGTTGCTAACCTTAGGGGAAAAGCTCTCAGTTTTAACCCACTAAAGATTAAGATTAGTTTGTTTATTTGAGATTTTTCTTTTTGAGGTAGGTCTGTATTGCTCTAAACTTCTGTTTTAGAACCACTTTTGCTGCATCCCAAAAGTTATGGACTATTGTGTTTTCTTTTTCATTTGTTTCCATATTTTTAGAATTTCTTCTTTGATTTCCTGGTTGAGCCATTCATTCTTTAGTAGTACATTCTTTAACCCTCATGTATTTGTGGTCTTTTCAGAATTTTTCCTTGTGGTTGATTTCTAGCTTCATAATATTGTGGTCAGAAGAGATGCATGGTAAAACTTTGACCTTATTGAATTTGTTGAGGCTTGTTTTGTGGGCTAATATGTGATCTGTTGAATGTCCATGTGCACTTGAAAAGAATGTGTCTTCTGCTGTTTTAGGATGGAACGTTCTGAGTACATCTGTTCTAGTGTGTCATTCAAAGCCATTGTTTCCTTGTTGATTTTCTGTTTAGATGATCTGTCCATTGATGTAAGTAGGAATATAAAAGTCCTCTAATATTATTATTGATTAGTTATTTTATGTTTGTTATTAACTGTTTATGTATTTGGGTACTCCTGTGTTGGTTGCATAAATATTTATAATTGTTGTATCTTCTTGTTGAATTGACCCATTTATTTTTAAAGATTTTATTTATTTGACAGAGAGAAACACAGCTATAGAGGGAACACAAGCAGAGGGAGTGAGAGAGGGAGAAGCAGGCTTCCCGCCGAGCAGGGAGCCCAATGTGGGGCTGGATCCCAGGACTCCGGCATCATGACCTGAGCCGAAGGCCACTGCTTAATGACCGAGCCACCCAGGCGCTCCAAGACCCATTTATTTTTATATGTGTCTTTCTTTGTCTCTTATTACAGTCTTTGATTGATTGCTTTATTGATGTAAGATTTATTCATTTATTTTAGAGAGAGAAAGAGAGAGCACCAGTGGAAGGGACAAAGAGAGAGGGAGAGAGAACCTCAACTGGACTCCATGCTGAGCACAGAGCCTGATATGGGGGTTGACCCCAGGACTCTGAGATCATGACCCCAGCTGAAAACAAGAGTCAGAGGTAAAACCAACTGAGCCAACCACGTGCCCCTACAGTGTTTGTATTAAAGTCTCTTTTGTTCAATATAAGTATTACTATACTGGATTTCTTTTGCCATCCATTTGCATGATAGATATTTCTCCATCCTCTCACTTTCAATTTGTAGGTATCTTTAGGTCTGAAATGAGTCTCTTGTAGGCAGCATATAGATGGGTCTTGTTTTTTTTATTCTGTCCACCTATGTCTTTTTTTTTGCATTGACTTTAAAAAATTATTTTCAGAAGTAGAATTTAGTGATTCATCAGTTACATATGACATCCAGTGCTCATTACATAAAATACCCTTCTTTTTTAAAAAAAAAAGATTTTAATTATTTGACAGAGAGAAACACAGCCAGAGAGGGAACACAAGCAGGGGGAGTGAGAGAGGGAGAAGCAGGCTTCCCGCTGAGCAGAGAGCCCGATGTGGGACTTGATCCCGGGTCTCTGGGATCATGACCTGAGCCGAAGGCAGTCGCTTAACCAACTGAGCCACCCAGGCGCCCTAAAATACCCTTCTTAATGCTCATGACCAATTATCCCTTCCCCTGATCCACCTCCCTTCCAGCAATCCTTAGTTTGTTTCCTAGAATTCAGTGTGTCTTATGGTTTGTCTCCCTCTCTGTTTTTTACTTATTTTATTTTTCCTTACCTTCCCCAATGTTCATCTGTTTTGTTTCTTAAATTTCATGCATGGGTGAAATCATATGGTATTTTTCTTTCTCTGACTAAATTATTTTGCTTAGCATAATGTCCTCTAGTTCCATTCACGTCCCTGGAAATGGTAAGGTTTCATTCTTTTAGATGGCTGAGTAATATTCCATTGTATACATATGCCACTTCTTTATCCATTCATCTGTTGATGCATCTGGGCTCTTTCCATAGTTTGGCTACTGTGGACATTGCTGCTATAAACATTGTTATGCACGTGCCCTTTCAAATCACTGTGTTTGTATCCTTTGGATAAATATGTAGTAGTACAATTGTCCGGTCATAGGGTAGTTCTTTTTTTAACTTTTTGAGGAAACTCCATACTGTTTTCCAGAGTGATTGCACCTGTGTCTTTTGATTAGAGCATTTAGGCTATTTACATTCAAAGTAATTATTGATAGGTATGTGTTTATTTTCATTTTATTATGTGTTTTGTCATTGTTTCTAAATATTTTCTCTGATCCTCTTGTTTTTCTCTCTTTCGTGGCTTGCTGATTTTTTTTATGTATTTGGATTTCTTTCTCTTTATTTCCTGCATATTTATTAGTGGTTTTAGACACATGGTTCTCATAAGGGTTATTTAAAAAATCTCTTCTGTATATAGCAGTCTATATTAAGTTGATGATCATTTAGGTTTGAACCCATTATTACCTCTCTCCTCCCCACATTTTAGGTATAGGTTTTTATATTGTGTATCCTTTTATTTTGTGTGTCCTTGGATTGATTTTTTAAATGGATATATTAATTTTTACTGCTTTTATTTCCTACCTTTGTACTGTCACTTTTGGTCTCTCCTTTCCACTCAAAGAATCCTCTTTAATATTTCTTTCAGGGCTGGTTTAGTGGTCATGAACACCTTTACTTTTTATTTGTCTGGGAAACTCTTTTATCTTTCCTTCTATTCTGAATGATAGCTTTGCTGGATAGACTATTCTTGGATAAATATTTTACCCATTCAGCACTTTGAACTTACCATGAAACTCTCTTCTGGCCTACAAAGTTTCTACTGAAAAGTCCCCATTAGCCTTATGGGATTTCCACTTGTATGTAACTGTCTTCTTTTGTCTTGCTTTTACAATATTTTCTTTATCGCTATATTTCACAAATATAATTGCAGTATGTTTTTTGGGGGATCAGCTTTTGTTGATTTTGATGGGAGTTCTCTGTGTCTCCTGGAACTGGATGTCTGTTTCCTTCCCCAGATTAGGGAGGATTTCAGCTATTATTTCCTCAAATAAATTTTCTGACCTCTTGTCTCTCTTCTTCAGGGACTTCTATAATACAAATATTATTATATTTGAAGGAGTCACTGCATTCCCTAAGTCCATTCTCATGTTGCATAATTTTTTTCTTTTGTCCAACTTGATGACTTTCCATTACTCTGTCTTCTAGGTCACTAATTCATTCCTGTTTCTTGCATCCTGTTGTTCATTCCACCCAGCTTGCTTCTCATTGGTATATTGAATCCTTTATTTCTGCTATATTATTCCTTATCTCTGTGTTAAGAGTCTCATGTCTTCCACTCTTTTGTCATGTCCAGTGAGTGTCCTCATGATCATTACTTTAAATTCTCTATCAGGCATGTTACTTATATCTCTTTCACTTAGATGTCTGGCTGTAGCCTTGTCCTGTTTTTTCATTTGGGATAAATTTCTCTGTCTTCTCAATTCGTCTAAGTCTCTGTGCCTATTTTTGTTTGATAAAAAAAATCATCTATATGTCTTGTACTTGAGGGTAATGGCCTTATCAATAGGAGGTCCTGTGGTGCTCTGTCCTGTGCTGTACCCTGTTCCCCAGGGTCTGGAGCTTCCAGGAGTGTCTCCAGTGGGTGCTGCATGTGCTCTGCTGTTGTTTCCTGGCCATTTTTCCCTTCAGGCAAAGGTTCCGTTTACCTGTTGTGGGCTGTTTGGTCCCTGGCCTAAATGTTGTGACTTTTAACTAGGTGTGCTCTGTTCTATTTGTGAATTGAGACGTGTCACCACCACTGCAGGAACCGAGGCTACAGTAGACTCCCATGTTGGAAGACATGGTGTGAGCAGGGGTTGGGCTGTCTTCTCATGGAGGGGCCCCACCGTGTTGGGACTGAGACAAGTGTGTCTGAGAAGAATGTTTCCACTGGAGCTTGGGGTGGCAGGGATTAGTGTAGCAAGTTAGATCTTGAGTTTTGGCACCACACTAGGTTTCCACAGAAGGCTCTGTGCTTATACTGAGTGGTGGGAGATGGAAATGGTGCTGGCCTGTTCCTTTGTTCCTGGAAGGGTCTCTCCCTAAATGCTGTCTGTATGGGACATACTTTGAGATGAACAAATAACTTCTCCACTGTGTGCCCCAGGTGCTCTTCAGACCACTCTTTCCTTGCTGTATATCTGTAGATTGTTTGCCTGCCTTTTATCCAAGAGCAGGGCAATGCCCTCAGGCTCTGTCTTGGCCAAGCGCACTGACATTTGAAACTCTAGTCTTTAAATCCCACTGGTTGCCAAAAGTCTTGAAATTTGGCCCCCCTCACTTTCCAAGCCAGGTGCCATGGGGATTTGTTTTCTCTGCGTGCTTGTCTGTCTTTTGCCCTTCTCTGTGACCACAGCTCCCTCCCCACTCCAGCAATCACAATCTGTATCTACCCAAACTGTGTCTCCACACTTTATATCTTCTTTGATGTGGCCTCTTCTTTCCCTTTAGCTGTGGAGTTTGTTCTGTCAGTCTTCAGGTCAATGTCTAAGGTATTTAGGATGACTTGATAGTTATGTAGTTGTAGTCATGGGAGGTGAGCCTAGAGTCCTCCTATTCTGTGGCCATCTTCCAACCTCACCCCTATTATATTTTATAAGTAAAATACTTTTTAAAGGTTTTATTTATTTGACACACACACAGAGCAAGAGCGAGAGTGAGAGAGAGAGAGAGAGGGGAATACAAGCAGGGGGAGCGGGCAAAGGGAGAAGCAGGTTTCCCGAGCATGGAGTCCGATGTGGGGCTCCATCCCAGGACTCTGGGATCATGTCCTGAGCTAAAGGCAGATGCTTAATGACTGAGCCACTGAGGTGCCCCATTTTATAAGCAAAATATTTTTAAAGGAAAAATCTGTACATTTTAGTACCTTTAACTATGCTTCCCACCTCTCCCCTGATTTTTAAACAAGGAGCTCTCCATTTTCACATTTCCAAGTCCCACAAATTATGTAGCAGCCTCCAACTACTGTAAGATGGTGATTATGAGGTAGGTTATTTTAGGGGATCGTAGCCACTCGAACAGTCTCACTGCCCTAACCAAACTCCTCTCCACTGGGAGTTGTGCTGGCAGTGGGTAGAAAGAATAACAGCACAGATATATGGAGGTTAGCATGTATATTTATCATTTTCACATGAAAAGGATCATACTGCCCATATTATTTGGCTAATTTCTTTCTTCACCTGGCAATACGTCTTGGAGATTGTTCTATCAAAACCAAAATCAACCTTATTTTCTTTTTGGAATTCTTGTTCAGGGAATTCCATAATTAGATGAGTTCTGATTTATTTCCTCACTCCTCTGATGAATATATATTTAAAATGTTTTATTTAAATTTAATATAGTTATCCTGTAGTGATATAGTTAGCCTATAGTATTACTAGTTTCAGGGGCAGAATTTAGTGATTCATCAGGTGCATATAACACCCAGTGCTCATTACTTCACATACCCTCCTTAATGCCCATCACCCAATTACTCCCCCACTTCCCTCTAGCAACACTTAGTTTGTTTCCTATAGTTAAGAGTCTCTTATGGTTTGCCTCCCTTTCTGTTTTTATCTTATTTTTCCTTCCTTTCCCCAATGTTCATCTGTTTTGTTTCTTAAATTCCACATATGACTGAAGTCACATAGTACTTGTCTTTCTCTGACTGAATTATTTTGCTTAGCATAATACCCTCTAGTTCCATCCATATCACACAAATGGCAAGATTTCATTCTTTTTGATGGCTGAGTAATATTTCATTGTATATATACACCACTTCTTTATCCATTCATCTGTTGATGGACATCTGGGCTCGTTCCATAGTTTGGCTCTTGTGGACATTGCTGCTATAAACATTGGGGTGCAGGTGCCCTTCCGAGTCACTGTTTGTATCCTTTGGATAAATATTTAGTAGCACAATTGCCAGGTCATAGGGTAGCTCTATTTTTAACTTTTTGAGGAAACCAAATACTGTTTTCCAGGGTGGCTATACCAGTTTGCTACACCAACAGTGTAAGAGGGTTCCCCTTTATCTGCATCCTCCAACATCTGTTCTTTCCCGAGTTGTTATTTTTAGCCATTCTGACTGGTGTGAGGTGATATCTCATTGTGGTTTTGATTTGCATTTCCCTGATGCCAAGTGAATGTTGGGCATCTTTTCAGGTGTCTGTTAGCCATTTCTGTGTCTTCTTTGGAGAAGTGTCTGTTCATGTCTTCTGCCCATTACTTGGCCAGACTCTTTGTTTATTGGGTGTTGAGTTTGACAAATTCTTTATATATTTGGATACTGGCCCTTTATTTGATATATCATTTGTGAATATTTTCTCCCACTCCATAGATTGCCTTTTAGTTTTGTTTGATTTCCTCTGCTGTGCAAAGCTTTTTATCTTAATGAATCTCAACAGTTCTTTTTTGCCTTTGTTTCCCTTAACTTTGGAGACATATCTAGTAAGAAGTTGCTGGGCCAAGGTTGAAGAGGTTGCTGTCTGTGTTCTCTTCTAGGATTTTGATGGGTTCCTGTCTCACAGTTAGGTCTTTCATCCATTTTGAATTTATTTTTGTGTATGGTGTAAGAAAGTGGTCCAGTTTCATTCCTCTGCATGTGGCTGTCCAATTTTCCCAACACCATTTGTTGAAGAGACTGTCTTTTTCCATTGGATATTCTTTCCTGCTTTGTTGAAGATTAGTTGACCATAGAGTTGTGGGCCCATTTCTGGGTTCCACTGATCTATGTGTCTGTTTTTGTGCCAATATCATACTGTTTGGGTGATTACAGCTTGAAGTCTGGAATTGTGATGCCTCCAGCTTTGGTTTTCAACATTACTTTGGCTATTTGGAGTCTTTTCTGGTTTCATACACATTTTAGAATTGTTTGTTCCACCTCTTTGAATAATGCTGGTGGTATTTTGATAGGATTGCATTGAATGTGTAGGTTGTTTTGGGTAGTATACTAGGTAGACATATTAACAATATTCATTCTTACAATAAATGAGCATGGAGTGTTTTTTTTTCCATTTCTTTGTGTCTTCCTCAATTTCTTTCACAAGTCTTTTATGGTTTTCAGAGTACAGACCTCTTTGGTTAGCTTTAGTCCTATATATCTTACAGTTTTTGGTGCAATTGTAAACACATTGATTCCTTATTTTCTCTTTCTGCTGCTTCATTATTAGTATATAGAAATGCAGGGGCGCCTGGGTGGCTCAGTTGGTTAAGCGACTGCCTTCGGCTCAGGTCATGATCCTGGAGACCCGGGATCGAGTCCCACATCGGGCTCCCTGCTCAGCGGGAAGCCTGCTTCTCCCTCTCTCACTCCCCCTGCTTGTGTTCCCTCTCTGGCTGTGTGTTTCTCTCTGTCAAATAAATAAAATCTTAAAAAAAGAGAAATTATAATAAAGGTCTCGAATATAGAACTTAACCTTATACCTAAAGGAGCTGGTAAAAGAACAGCAAATAAAGCCTAAATCCAGTAGAAGAGAAATAATAAGGGTTACAGCAGAAATCAATGATACAGAAATTAAAAAAAAAACAATACACACAGTAGAACAGATCAGTGAAACTAGGAGCTGCTTCTTTGGAAGAATTAATAATATTGTATATATCTAGCCTCTGCTGTTCATTTAAGGTGCTTTCATTTTTCTCTAATACACAGTGGCAGTAAACATACCAGTAGGGGCCTCCTGAGCTCAGTCAAGCTTCTCTAGGTGGACACTTCAAAAGTGGGTTGCTAGAACATAGGGTATCGACATTTTAAATCTTAATACTGCCCAATTGCCTTTCAAAAGCATTATGCCAATTTTCACTCTCATCAGTATATCTCCATGTTTCCTCACACTCTGACATTTACATTGTTTACTAATCTGACAGGTGAAAAAAAAAGGTAACTTAACGTTTGTTTTAAATTTTCATTCATCATTAGTGAAGTTGAGTATCATTTCCTATGTTTATTGGCCCATCCTTTATGAACTGTAAACTTTGTCTCATCTTTCTTTCAAGGTTGTCTTTTCCATATTGAGTTGTAGTAGTCATTTATAGTTCTGGATATTAACCCTTTTTCTGTTATGCATCTTGCTGATATTCTTCCATAGTATGTAACATGTTTATGCTTTATGTTATCATACAGAATTTTAAAATGTTTGTATAGTGATTTGCTATATATTTTTAAAGATTTTATTTATTTATTTGACAGAGAGGGCCAGACAGTGAGAGAGGGAATTCAGGCAGAGGGAGTGGAAGAGGGAGAAGCAGGCTTCTCGCTGAGCAGGGAGCCCAATGCGGGGCATGATCCCCCTGGGATCATGACCGGAGCCGAAGGCAGACAGACACCTAACGACTGAGCCACTTAGGCACCCCTGATTTGCTATATTTATTTCAACCTTTATCTTCTGTTGTTTTCCCTGTTTTGTTAGAAGGCCTTTCTTATCTAAGGCAACAACCATTTTCTCATTCTGTTATAGTGCTTTCCGTTTAGGTCTTTAATCTACCGTAAACTCACTTCCTTCTCAAATTGTTGTACTTTTCCTATCTAGATACTCTCTTCCACCATATCTTCATATGGATGACACCTTTAGCACTTGGTTCAAATATTGGTTCTTCAAATGGCCTTCCCTGACTACCCTGACTAAATTGGTCACCTACTGTCCATTTATACGTGCCCCAATTTGTGGCACCTGGGTGGCTCAGTTGGGGAGCTTGCTTCTCCCTCTCCCTCTGCCCCTCCCTCTGCTTGTGCTCCCTCATTTGCTCTCTGCCAAATAAATAAATAAAATCTTTAAAAAGAAGATGTGCTCTTGTTCATTACCTTGATTTATTTTCCTCATAGGTCACCTCTCTGAAGTTACCTGATTTATTTGTTGTGTCTCCTTAGATTGGAAACTCTATGAGTGTAGGGATTTTGTCTTATTCCCAGCTACAAGAATACTTTTAGAATTTATTCTAAGTGAATTTATGTGATACAGGGATAAAGTAACTTCTTCCCAAATAGATAGCTGATTGTTTCAACACCAAGACTCCCTTTTTAAAAGGAGAATTATTTCAGTCATCCTGTTTTTCTATTCCTACTAAATACTGAGTCAAGAATGGTTATTATTATTATTCAGTCTGGTCGCTCTCAACCCTGGTGGTGTATTAGAATCATACTTACAGATTTTTAAAAAGTTTATATAGCGTACATATTAGTTTTCTAGGGCTACCATAACAAACTACCACAGACTAGGTAACTTAAAAAAATAGAAATTTATTGTCTCACAGTGCTAGCAGTGAGAAGTCCAGAATCAAGGTGACAACAAGCAGGCCATGTTGTCTCTGAAAGCCCTAGGAGAGAATCTTCCCTTCTTTTCTAGCTTTTGATAGTTACAATCTCTGACATTCCTTGGCTTGTAAATGTATCATTCTGCCTCCTGGTGGTGAGAGAACACATGGTGTTCTCCTTGTGTGCCTGAATTTGCCCTTTCTTATCCTTATAAGAATAACTCCAATCACTGGATTAAGATCCACCCTACTGTAGTGTGACCTCATTTTAATGTGATTACATCCCCAAAGACCATATTTTCAAGTAAGGTTACAATCACAGGCTCTGGGTGGATGTGAATCTTGGGGGCATACTATTCAACCCATTACAGGGTGCCACTTAAAAAAAATTCTGCTTCACTAGGTCTGGATTCCCCAGTATCCTTAATTTTTTTTAAAATTTTATTTATTTGACAGAGAGAAACACAGCAAGAGAGGGAACACAAGCAGGGGGAGTGAGAGAGGGAGAAGCAGGCCTCCCGCAGAGCAGGGACCCCGATGTGGGACTCGATCCCAGATCTCCGGGATCATGGATCATGACCTGAGCCAAAGGCAGTCGCTCAACCAACTGAGCCACCCAGGTGCCCCTATCCTTAATTTTTAAAAGCTTCACTGACTTGAGTTCACCTGGAAAGGTAAACATGGAAAATAACTAGAGCATTTCTAAAAAAATTAAAAAGGAAGGGATAGAAAATGAGTTATCAGATATTAATAATACTATAGAAGTAAAATGATTGGGCACCTGGGTGGCTCAGTGGGTATAAAGCCTCTGCCTTCAGTTCAGGTCCAGGGTCCTGGGCTGAGGCCCATGTCGGGCTCTCTGCTCAGCAGGGAGCCTGTTTCCTCCTCTCTCTCTCTGCCTGCCTCTCTGCCTACTTGTGATCTCTCTCTGTCAAATAAATAAATACAATCTTTAAAAAAATAGAAGTAAAATGATTAATACAGTTTAGAACAAGAAATGAATTAGATCAATGGAACAAATAGATTTCTTAAGTAGACCTAAATACATAAAGGAATTTAGTTTATGATAAATGTGGCAATTGAAATTAGTGGGGAAAAATGGACTTAGCCCATAAATAGTGCTCAGATAACTGGCTATTTGGTGTTGGGGTGGGGCAGAGAGTATCCTTACCTTACTCCTTGTAACCAAAATATAATTCTAGATGGATCAGAAGTAGGAAAGGACAAAAATGAAAACATAATTCTAGAAGAAAAGATGAATGTACTTACTTACATGTGCTTAAGAATAGGGAATGCCCATTTAAAGCAAAATTCCAAACCCAGATATGCATAAAGGAAACTATTGATAAATTTGTGTGTATAAAAGTTAAAAGCTTTGTGAGGCAAAAAAAATACGAAAAACAAATTCAAAAGATCATCAGAGCTGGGAAACCAAATTTGCAACATATATGACAAAGGGCTAGTTTCTTTAATTTACAATGAGTTCAGAAAAAAAATCAACACGAAAAAAGCAAAGTCCAATAGTAAAATGAGCTAAAGAATAAGCAAGTAATTTACAAAGACACATACACATCAATAAAGATTTGAAAAGATGTTCAATCCTATCCATGAGATATATAGGAAATATATTTCTTATATAATTCATAAATATAAATCAGAACAATAAAATTCTGTTTTCACCTATCATTGGGAAGTGTCTAAAGTTTGATTATATGCAGAGTAAGTGAGGATATGAGAAAACAGATACACGTTGCTGGCGAGACCGTAAGTTGGTGCAACTTTTTGCAGGTACAAATTGGCAATATTTATCAAAATAGAACATGCATATATTTTTTGAATGTGGTGGCCTTTGCTAGAGCATTCACAGCAATCATTCCCCACTTTTTCCTTTCTACCAAATCATAGGTTTTTATTTGTGTATCTGGTCTTCCCACTCCTAGCCCATGTATTTTGGGGTAAACTGATTCTACTAGTTCTGGCCACAGACATTATTACTTAAAGGAAAATTTGTAACATCTGCAAGTCAACTAGGGTGCACCTTGAGAGTCCTGCTCACTTGAAAGCCTGGATCAGAAGTTTTTGTGAACTTGAAGGAAGAGACTCAGCATCCATTGCCACTGGCAGCCATTGCATGGTTATCTTGCCTATAGCAATGGTTCTTGGCCTTTAGTGTGCATCAGAGTCACCTAGTTTGTTAAGAGAAATTGCTGATCTCCATCTCCAGAATTTCAGATTCTGTAGATCTGAGGTAGGGACCAAGAATTTCCTTTTGTAAGTAGTTCCCAGATGCTGCTGAGGCTGCTGGTCTAGGGACTGCTCTTAAAAATCCACTTGGATCGGGGTGCCTGGGTGGCTCAGTTGGTTAAGCAACTGCCTTCGGCTCAGGTCATGGTCCCGGAGACCCCGGATCGAGTCCCACATCAGGATCCCTGCTCAACGGGAAGCCTGCTTCTCCCTCTCTCACTCCCCCTGCTTGTGTTCCCTCTCTGGCTGTGTTTCTCTCTGTCAAATAAATAAAATCTTTAAAAAAAATCCACTTGGATCAAGTAGGGACTGCAGAAGATACAGACTGAAAGAAACTATGTAGCTCTAGCTCACCCTACTGCTGGAGTTGTGTTTTACTTGTAAACAAAATCATCCTAATCATTATACTTAATAATCTTACCACTAAAAATTTACCCTATGGATATCCTTGCAGAAGTTCACCAAAATGTATGTCTATGGATGATCATTGCAACTTTGTATTGCTAAAACTGGAAGGAATCAAGGCACTTCTCAATAGGGAAATGATTTGATGGAATCATTCATCTAATGGAATACTATATAGTGTTAAAAATTACAAAAGTCTGTATATGCTCATAAAGAAATATAAGATATATTAAAAATCATGATGACTAAGAGGGAGTAATTTACACTTTTTAAACAAAAGAATACACATAAATATATGCAAGTATATGCTTAATGATTTCCTAGAAGGTTAATTACTTCCTAGAAGGTTACTTCTGATTAAGAATGGCTATATTTGGGGTGTTCCTGGGTGGCTCAGTCGTTAAGTGTCTGCCTTTGGCTCAGGTTATGATCCCAGAGTCCCAGGATCAAGCCCCGCATTGGGCTCCCTGCTCAGCAGGAAGCCTGCTTCTCCCTCTCTCACTCCCCCTGTTTGTGTTCCCTCTCTCGCTGTTTCTCTCTGTCAAATAATAAAAAAAATTATGGCTATACTTGAGGAGAGGGGTTGGGATTGGGGTGGTGCTAGAGGTTTTCCAGTCATCACTTAGTACATTTTTATTCTTTTAATTGCCTAACTTTAGGTAAGTTTTCCTTAAAAAAAAAAGAAAGAAAATGTCATTTGGAGTTATCTGGGCAAGGCATAGGCCAATTTTAGTTTCTTTGTATTTCTGTATTGAAAAAACAACTAATAAATGTTATTCTTTTTCAGAAGGTGAAATCATAAAAAGATAAATGGAAAATTGAAGACTTCCCAGGTACTCAACCAGACTAAAGTGCCACAAACACAGTGCATAGGTTGTAAACTGGTGAGGACCTATAACTATCCAGATTGAGACTCAACTAGGGAGTTGTTTCTTGTACCCTTGTAAGCATATGAATCACCTAGGGATCTTGTTAAAATGCAGATTCTGATTGAGTAGATCTGAGGTGGGACTCAATAGTCTGCAGTTCTCCTAGGCCTCTGAGTGATTGCTGGACCACTGATCCACTCTGATAGCAAGAAAAAATGAGGGGGAAGAGGAAGAAGAAAAAGGAAGCGTGGGAGTGGGCTGTAGAGATGGAGAGGACGGGACAGATATAAGACACTGCAGCAGGATTAGACATGGTGGAGGAAGAGAACCTAGGATGATGTTTCTGGCCTGGCTGGTGTGAGGATAGTGCTAACATTTGCCAGAGACAGAGGAATCAAACTGGAGATAGAAAGGGAAGTAGGAAACAATGGATGAATGGTAGCAAGACTTCACATTTAAACATATTGAGTTATGCTTTTTCTGGGAGAGTATTATATAGACTTGCCCAGCAGACCATTTGAATTCTGCATCTTGTCAGGAGTTCAGGGAGAGATAGATTTGGAAGTCATCTATATAAAGGTAAGAGCTGAGGCCATGGGATGGGATAAGTCTCACCAAGAAGGAAGAATAGTGAGAAGATGGCTGACAACAGAAACTCTGAGAAGCACTAATCTTTAGAGACAGGCTAAGGAAGGAAATGAAGAAGTAGTGAAGAGGCAGTACAGAAGGCTAGATATCCTGAAGGGCCCTCCTATTATCAAAACTTGATCCTGCATAAAACTTAATTTGTACTGTGTTCCTGGATATGTGAATTAGCAACTGCTGCATAATGAACCTCCTCAAACCCTCCTCAAACTCAGTGGCTTGAAACCAAACCATTTATTATTGCTTATGAATCTATGGGTTGGCTGCATAGCTCTGCTGTTCTGGACCAGGCTTGGCTGACCTTGGCTGGGCTCACGTACCTGTGGTCTGCTGGTGGGTTGGCTGAGGGTTGACAGGTCTAGGATAGTCTTGTCTGGTACAGCTGGACAACTGGGTCTCACCCTCCAGAAGGCTAGCCCAGGCTTGTTGTCACAGTAGTTCCCGTGGTTCAAGAGAGTGAGGAGAAGCATCCAGCCTAGGCTTGGAACTGGCATAATTATCACTTCTGCAACAGTCTAGTGGCCAAAACAAAACACTAGTCCAGATTCAAAGGCTGAAGAAACAGATGCCATCTCTTAATGGGAGGAGCTACAGAAGATGTAGATACAGGAAGATATGAACAACTGTGGCCATTTTTGTAATCAAATAATCATACTGGAATTACCACAGTAAAAGGAGTCTTTAGAGGACAAGCAAAAAGAAACATATCTATGACAATGACAGCAAACAATGAGCTGGCTGGGGAGAGCAGAGCACTTGAGGAAACTTCCAAAAATAGAACGGAGGTATATCCTTGGAAAATTGAGGTGTTATTACTGGGTAGAACAAGGAAGGGCTGCTGGTCAGGTAAGAAAACAGACAACCGCCTCAAAATCTAAGAGTCTAGCCTTTTTTATCAGAAAATTCTAGAAGTACTTTAAATTGACAATGGATAGTTTTGGTCTTTCTGGTCCTAGAAACTAGTATGCACATGAGTCAACTTTAGGAGTCTGAACTTGGACT
Source organism: Spilogale gracilis (assembly GCA_004023965.1). Lineage (NCBI taxonomy): Eukaryota > Metazoa > Chordata > Mammalia > Carnivora > Mephitidae > Spilogale > Spilogale gracilis. The sequence goes on from PITA01006692.1 coordinate 43,831, forward strand.
CAAACCAGTACACCAACTATGTCTTCTTAGTGTACTATGTTTTCACATCCATTAGCTTGTTTTATTCTCACAACTATCTATAAGGGAGGCAAGGCAGGTATTATTATTTTCAATGCTACTTTTAAAAAAAATTTTACAAAAAAGGTCATTTTTTTCACTATCTTATAAAGGTGAACATTTGCATGCCTTAGGTCCCAGCAGGAGTCACGTGCAGAAGTATTCATAGCAACATGGGTAAATTGTGGTGTGGTCATACAAGGGAATACTATATAGACGTGAAAACAGATTAACTAGAATGATAGCAACAACATGTTTGAGTCCAAAAAATCAAATTGAGTGAGCAAAGGAAGTTGTAGTAGACTACATAGATTATATTTGTAAAAAATTAAAAACCTAACAGTATATTGTTCAGAGATAATTATGCGATAAAAATATTTAAAAAGAAAACAAGGGAATAAAAAATAAAACTCAAGATACCAATTAACTCAGGGGAAGATAGGGAGATGGAATTGTTCTTAGGTTGGGCAGTGGGCCCATGCATGTTCATTTTATTATCTATTCTCATAATGTATGTTACATATAGCCTTTTGTGTTTATCAAATATTACATGATTTTTTCCAAAGTAGTCAAAAAGGAAAGAGAAAGAGGAGAAAGGTCAGGGAAGCCAGACAGTTTCAGGAAATAGGTTCTGTTTCGGTGTCAAATTACTATGGAAGTCTTCAGTGAGATGAGGCCTGTATGAACACCCAGGACGTGGTGACTGACAGCACAGACTGGTCACCTTTGGAAGCAGCCACATTCAAATGGAAGGATTGGCACCCAATTATATAAGGAAGGAGTGTGTTATCAGGAAGTCAGGGCTGGGAACATAAGGTCTTTCATCTATCACCATCTCCCTGCAAAACTGCAACAATAGCTCATATTTATCAAGGCTGGATTATGTGTCAAGCACTTTACATACACTATATCACTTAATCCTCACAGCTACCCCTACAAAGTGGGCTAGGGGAGCTAAACTCAAATGCTTGTGTTGCCCCACCAGATTATATTCACTTCAGCCACATGTAAAGAATCGCTTATGACACTGGAACGGGCATGAAGGCTTCACTGTTTCATTCCAAATTAGATAATGGCAACCAGACAAAATGTGATGAATCAGTTCTACTCAGAAATGGGTCATTTCTCCTTGGGGTGCTTTTACTGCAATTCACCAAACTTACCTCTCCCTCGTTCCGGGCATATAGAATTGTACTTTTCCACTTCCATAAAGTTAGGTGCAAACGTGTGACTTGCTTTGGACGATGAAAACAGAGAAGTGTTGTGTGCCATTTTAAGCTTTCAGAGTCAGTTTGCATTTTGGCCACATGCCCTCCCGACCCAGTAATGAGGCTTATTAGTCTGAGTTCCCAAGAGACTGTGGATGAAGTGCTCCCCTACCAACACATGCTGGACATATATGAACGAGAAGTATACCTCTGTTGTTATTGAGATTTGGGGGTTATTGAAACAAAACCTAGCTTATCCTGCCTGATACACTCCCCTTTTCAAGGGTTAGAGATTATTGATGTATAAGGACTGAATAATGAAATGCAAATGTATACGAACGTGTAAAATAAAGTGCCCAAACCTCTCTCTGGCAAGACCTCAATAGATCATTTTCTGTAATCTGTTCGTAATAAATGACCACAGAATTTTCATGTTTCTCACACATGAAGACTAGTTGTGGAAGATTAAATAGAAGGCAATGTTCTAGTCTCACATTATTCCTAATGCTCGTGAGTTTAGGAGATATATTTTAATCCTTTGTCACTTTCTTCCTCAAATCTATGAAAAAGCATAATTGGCCCTGCTCAGATCATAGCCATCCCACTGGGGAAGGTGAAACCATGTGACTGACCACCAACCCACCTCTACCCCAAGACAGGGAGGAGCACTACCCCAAGGGGAAAAACTGGGTTTAATGGCTAGAAAGAAGAAATGCGGGGCGCCTGGGTGGCTCAGTTGGTTGGGCGACTGCCTTCGGCTCAGGTCATGATCCTGGAGACCTGGGATCGAGTCCCACATCGGGCTCCCTGCTCAGTGGGAGGCCTGCTTCTCCCTCTCTCACTCCCCCTGCGGTATTCCCTCTCTGGCTGTGTTTCTCTGTGTCAAATAAATAAAAAATATTAAAAAAAAAAAAAAGAAGAAATGCCAGGCAGGCAGAAACAAAGTTATCTACTTAGTCAAAACAAGCTTAGATTTAGAACCCTGGCTCTATTGCTCATTAGCATGTACAAATTTGGGTGCCATTGAATGCATCTGGTCATATACAAAAGTGGGGATAGCACTTACTCTGCAGAGTGCTTTGAGGATTAGAAATAACCTACAAGAGCCTCTTGGAATACTGAAAAAATAAAATTAAAGTCCAAAAAAAAAAAAAAGAAGAAGAAATAACCTACAAGAGCCTAGTACTCTACCTGGTACCCAACAGGTGCTCAATAAATGGTAACTTTCAAAAGCCAAATGCTAAAGATTTCCTACTATTAATTTCTGAGTCTCAACCCCCAAAGATCAAAGGGCTAGGAAAAGGCATCTACAGCCACAGTTAACCCAATATAAAACAAAGTGTGTTACTAATAAGAGTTTTCATTTAAGGGTAAGTTGTTTATTAGCATCCCTCTATGGCTCAAAGGTGACTCAGAGCTCAAGGTTGTTTTTTTTTATAGCCTCATAACACATTTAAGTGAATACCATCTAGTGCTGAACCTTCATCCTCAATTTTAGTGGTGTTTTTGCCATCAACAAATCCTGCCTCAGAAGTCTACAATCTGCTTTATACCAGGGAATATTTTCAAAGGTGGTTTAGCTGTCCTGGATTTGCTAGGTGCATGCTGGGTGGTAGGTGCCAACAAGACACAGAAGTTCTAGTTTAATTGAGGGGCAGAGATGCAGCAAAGTGTTATAGGACTGGGTGTGATGCATCTGTACAGGGATCCCTAGTCAGGGATCAAGAAAAGAATCACAGAGCTATGAGCTGAATCTTGGGGGTTCAATGCACCAGAGACAAGGGGAGAGAGGCATTGTAGGCAATGGTACAAGCAAATGAGAAGAAATGGATATGAAGAACTGTATGGGATCCACTTTAAGTGTTGCTGAAGTAGGTTAGGGTTGTAGGCTAGGAAGTGGTCAGGGGTCTGATCATGAAGGGACCATGGAAGTGGGGGTACAGCATGTGAGAAGGACAGATTACTCTGGAAGGTGATACACATGGTGGATTAAAGCAGTAGTTCT
>PITA01006692.1:47200-74054 GCA_004023965.1 Spilogale gracilis
CGCCTGGGTGGCTCAGTTGGTTAAGCGACTGCCTTCGGCTCAGGGCATGATCCTGGAGACCCGGGATCGAGTCCCACATCGGGCTCCCTGCTCGGCAGGAAGCCTGCTTCTCCCTCTCTCCCTCCCCCTGCTTGTGTTCCCTCTCTGGCTGTGTTTCTCTCTGTCAAATAAATAAAATCTTAAAAAAAAAAAAAAAAAAGCAGTAGTTCTTAATGTCTCTTGAGTCATAGCCTTCTTTAAGAACCCCCCCCCAAAAAGCAACAGGCCCTTTCACTGGGCAAAGATACATAAACTTAAACACGAAATGTTGCTTAAAATTTCCCAGTTAGGCGTAAGACAGGGGAACAACTACAATAACTTAGGTGAGACATGAAAAGGCCTGAACTAAACCACAGCAGCTGGGACAAAAAAGAGACAGATGTGAGAAATAGAAAGCTGGTTGAATATTATCGACAGATCTTGTCACAAGCTGGGTTTCAGAAATGGGAAAGCCCTGAGTCTAGGATAACTCCCAGGCTGGTTTGTGATTTCAACCACTAAGTGGAAGGCAGTGTCACTCAGGGAGAGGAGGAGGCTTCAGAAGAGAGGATGGGTTCAGTTTGGGAAATGTCAAGTCAAAAGCACCCTAAGAACATCCAAATAAAAAAGTTCAGCAGGAAGCTAAATATGCCCTTCCTTTTGATGATTCTTGTAGTGTTTCTTTTGCCCTGATATTCACCTACAAACAGGCTCCTAAATTTCTGTGCAACATTTCTGAATTGAGATAAGCATATCCCCCACTTGCAAAAAGGGATCCAGAAAAGGGAGAAGAAATTAAACGTCACACACCCAAAATTATTTCACATTTTTTTACTAAAAGAATAGACTTTTATTAAGCACTGTAAGTTTCTTTCCATCAGCATTAACAGAACAACAGACCAATTTCCATCACAGAACAACTCCTGAGACATTTTCATTCCTTTCTGAAACACTTCCAGAAACTCCTGCAGTTTCCCCTAAGAAGCATCCATTCAAACTTACATTAATAAACTATGGAGCTTGTGTGGTGAGGTGGGCCAAAAAGGCAGGGAATTTGGAATCTGGGAGTGGGAAAGAGAAATATGTATTATCCATCCACTAAACACACTGTCAAGAGCACAGAAGAGATATTAACACAGGAAAAAACAATGAAAGAATTTACTTCTGTCATAACATCATTTATCAGGGAGCACTAAAAACCACTGACTCCTTGCAGTTAAAGTTTCTTTAACCTAGTATGTTATTCTAAAAATAGAAGAGAAAAGAATAAAAAAAAAGAAGGGAAAGTGTCTTCGGGGAAGTAACTAAAATGAAGTCATCAGATTTGGCAGGGTTATGAGAGATTAATAAAATCTGAAATATTTAATTTGCTTCATTTACATGAAAATTCACTAGTCATTAGTTACTACCAACACAGACAAAAAGAGCATCTAAAAAAGTACAAGGGCAATGTCAAAAGTTGAAATGGGCACCCTAGCACAGGGGGTATTTTATTTTGCATTTATCTTGGAAAAGATGATTTTGTTAAAAAAAATGAATATCTTCTGAGAACATCCAAACAACCTCTGACAATATTGAAGGTAATTAGCAGTAATTAAGGGAATAAGTGCACTGAGCTCTACCTGCCCCAGCAGACTACTGCAATAAAGCCAAGGGAAAAAGAATGGCAAGTCAAATTAAAGATGCCAAAGTCACTAGAGGGAGAAAACTAGAGAGTGACATACCATGGAACAGTGAAAACTTACCCCTGCCCCCAAACCCCAAGCATATTTAGGAAATACGCATCAGGAAGTGAACAAGTATAATGATTAAACTTTAGTAGAAGTCTACTAGCTACTAGTCTACTTGTATTGTCATTTCAAAGGAGTAGGGGGCGTGTCTTAGAGACTGAAAGGGTAGCACTGACATGCCCACAGGAGCCTTTTAAGGTTCCAATGGACTGGATCACTATAACCAAACAGTTACTTCCACATTCTTCCTACCCTACGTAAGCATTCCTCCCCCCACCCCCCCACCTTATCCACCCTCCCTAATGCCTTGTCTGGCTGTTTTTCTCAGTGATCAAAAGAAGCTAATGTGACTTGGCCAATCAGTAATGCCAGAAAATCAAGATGGAGACCAAAATCAAATGTCACTGGCCAAAGCAAGTGCCATTTCTTGGGCTTTAAAGTCCACCCAAAGTCCTCCTGGCTCAGAATGAAAATGATGCAAGTGAGCGAAAGTTTGCTGGGCCTGGTTTGGACCAGACTGGCCACTGAATAGCAGTGAGAGTTACAGGCTGACCCCAAGACATACTAGCAGAAATCAAGAAGAACTCCGAGTCCTTGGGAATCAGTAGCTATATACAACCAGGGTGCTTTTGCCTGTGGTACTACAAGGTCAAGGGGTCATTCTGGGGGTACCTGTATGACTTTTGTTCAAGAGAGGCCACACACATCACAGTAAGAAATGGAACCTCAAGTAAAGGATGACAGTCTCTTCAAGTGGTACTCGCAGTAAAGATCAGACCCACCTTCCCCAATTTGTCCTCAGATAAGAAAAAGTTCACCTTTCAGTAATGAACCCAAGCCTTTCTGGCTTCTAAACTGCATATGGGCAGAAAAATTAAAATACAGGAATGTGGCCCTTTCTGGTTCTTATAACCTTCCAAACCCAAAATGCTAAATCCAAATAAAAATCAACGTTGGAAGTGAGCCACTTATTTTACCCTGGGCCAGGCTAGGAGAAAGCAGAGGTGTGTGGAAGGGAGAAAAGCAAGCCTTTTGGCAAACTGGAATCATCCCTGTCAAAGCAGCAATTTTACTTCTCACAGTGAATGCCTATAAAATAAGAAATTTTCTTAAGGCTGTGAGAGTTAACAATACTGTCATTTGATTGTGCCGAACAGATTCAAGATGCACAGAAACAGCAACTGAAGAAAATATGTTTCCATAGAACTCCAAGTACTTCCTATTAGAACATGGTGTCTATATACTTAATTTAACTCAGCTCAGTAGTTCTGGCATTTTTAGAGCTTTGAAGGATTCCTCCCTCTGTGGCTCCAGAAAGAAATTTCCAAGCCACCTAAGCTCATTACCATATCCCTCTCTTGCCGAATAAACCATCCTAACCTTCAAGATTTTTGTGAAAGGCTGGGCAGGTCCATGAGAAGAGGAGGGGCCCAAATTAAGGGAGCAAATTCCAAAGAGAAGGTCTCTGTACACTTTGTTCCTGGTTATATCTTACTAGGTGTACACTCTTGTCATCTTGCTTTGGTTTATGTAAGAAGTGTCTGGGCAGGAGGAGAGGCATTCTAGGGCTTCCTCCCCCTACGGGTTGTGGGTTCTTTTAAACTGGGCCAGACTAGGATTAAACAGTCTAAGACTGTTTCCAGTCTCTCATGATGCACTCATTTTAAGTGGGCAGTGAACAAACAGACTTCTGGTTGTCTGGAAAAAAATCACCAAGGACCTACTGGGTTAAGGTGCATGAGGTTTTTCAAAAAGAGAGAGAAACCCTGCTAGAAGTCTAGTCAGTTGAATTCCTGTAGAAATGGTACTTCTTGGGCAAGAATATCACAAAGCCCAAAAGGAGATGTGTAAGGTTGGAAGCCTCAGTTCTTGAATGAAGACACAGTGCTAATCTGTTGTAAGCCATGTTCCCATCCCTCATACTGAAGCTGCTGAGGAGGGAAACTGGAAATGCAAGGTTTCCTCAAGAGTATCTCCCACAAGAAAGAACAGCTTTTTCTGTCCTGAACAGATTCTGGCCTCCACAGGGGCTGGGAGCCTTTCCAGAATGCCCCTAAAGGCCTGGGCCAGAGTACTCTGAAGTCCCCCTTGCAAAGCAAATGAAAAGATCCAGTAGTCAAAATGTCAATGAACAAATAAAACAATCTACGCATGTAAAATCAAAGCATCAATTTCCTCACACATCCCTACCTCATCTTTCCAATGCTAGTCCTCTCTCCTTCGGGGATTCATGGCAATCAGTTCTAGCCTGAGGCCAGTTTGACCCAGAAGTTCCAGATGAGATTTCCTCCAAATTGGCGGCAAGCCCTGGTAATCACCTCCCATCCCCTTTCCCTCTCCAAATGAGGCTGTTCCCGCCGAAGGAAATCGTGAATCTTCCCCATGCCTTTCCAACCTCCTCGTGTTCACTCTATGGGATGTGAGGGCTCTGTTCAAGATTAAACTTGTGACAACCCAACTGCTTGTTGTTCTGAACAGGCAATCTCTGGAAAGTACTTTTTGTCTGCTTTAGAGAAGCCCATCTTCTCATAACTGATGGGCTGTGACTCAGTAAGGATTTTAAGGTGTGGTCTTTTGAAACCCACCACTCCATAGCAGTGGAAGCATTTCTGGGAAATTGAGTAAATCCTCTGGGACATCACCGTCTATGTAATGTATGTGTGCATGTTTGCACACATGCACACACACATATATTTATATATATAAAATATGTATAGATAAATAGATCTGTCTCTTTTATATAAAGGGTATGTGTATGCATATAGATACACACATTCATATATACATCCACCCACACACCAGCACACGCGCACGCGCACACACACACACACACACACACACACACACACAGGCATGCACTGTCTTTTCAGTTCCCTTTCGTACTCAGTTTTAATACACTGATTCCCACCCTTTCAGGGTGTGGGCTGCAGGGAGTGGGTGAACTGCGCCACATTTTCTATTTTACAAACAATGCATTAGTTCAGAGGCAGGAAAAATCTGCCCAGTACTTTTCCGACTCACTAGAATCCCCCAGTACAAAGGCCATTGGTAGTTTTTTTTTTTAAGTGTATAAAATAAAAAATAAAATAAAATAAAATAAAATAAAATAAAATAACCAATACTATTTCACATCCCTGAAATAGTAGGGATATCACTAACATTTACCTATCTGATTGCCAGCCAGAGTTAGAGGTGGTGGTACAAAATCCTGGGTTAGGTGAATGGGGAGAAAGAGTGAGAGGAAGGTATGGATAATATACCAAGGTCCCACTACTTCACAGAAGAAAATGCAGGTTAGGAGGCCACAGACAGCAGTCCCTACCCCTACCATCTATGGGTTTTGTAAATGAGTAACATGATGAAGGTTCAAAAAACAAAAGCTGGAACTTTTCTAGAGGGACTTATGTGATGACACCAGATTTCTTATAGACGCTGCCTTACTACACTCCCAGGGGAGGCAAAGAGAATATTGGCACTTCATATTCAATTTGAGAATAGGAGCTAGTGCTGCTGCCATTCATCTCTGGCCAGGGCTTCCCCAGAAGCCAATCACTAAGTCTGGAGGTCCAGAAAAAGACAAGAAAAGATGAATACAATAGGACATCCCAATAAAATCCTGGGTAAATCTAGGGTAAGCATTCATGTCCTCCTCTAACTTGGGCCTACAATCAGAAAAGTATAGGTTTTCCTCTCTTCCTGATCTGCTGAACCCATCTTCTGCTTGTTACCCCTCCTTCTGCTGTGCCACAGTTCCTAGCTTCTGCTCTTGTAAGCGGCTCTTCTCCCCATTCTTCACAGGGAGGTAGCGGTTACCATTATTACACATGTTGTTGTCTCTGGGTAAGGCACACTGGGATGGAGCTGGAAGGTGATGATCACTCTTCTCTTCTTTGATCGATGTGCCACTGTTTCCATTTACCTGTGAGTGGGACCGACCCTGATGAAGCTCCAAGGATTTAGAAACTCCATCAGAAGTTCCCTATCAAAGACAGAGAGAGTCAACGGAAATGGTAATTACCCATACTGGCTGACGCTTCCCAAACATGTTCCTAAGCTAGCCTCTAGAAGCTGCTTCAGTTCTTCAAAGCTTATTAACACCTAGTAGTACACCCCAATGACTGTCCTGAGAGCTTAGGGTGACAAGAGAGGGATATGACCAAAACTCAATGACACATCTGTCATTTATAAAGCTTTATGATGTATTTTTCTAATACTAGTAGGAACCCTAAATGGTAGATACGATGCCCCATTTACAGATGAGGAAGCTGAGGCTCAGAAAGATTAAAGTAACTCACTCAAGGACACTCAGAGAGTAGTGGGGCCAGGATTCCATGCCAGGTACGTCAGCCTCTAAAGTCTATTCTCTTTAGCTGCTGCACAATACTGTCCAATGCTGACAACTGGACATGTAAATGAAAGGAAAAGAAAACCAGAAGATCTCTGTGCACTATTCCACAGAATGTTTCATAAGTAAAAACTGTCACCTGTTTTTCTAATTCCCAGGACTTGACTGCTATTGTAATGCTAATGACATGAACCACATTACCTTGCAGTGCAGGGCTGTCTCTCCATGAATGTTATTAGGAAAATAGCAGGTTCCGATTGCTAAGTGGTTGGGTGTGCCAGGTACTCTCTTGTCCATTTTATGGATGAGACAAATGAGGCTCAGAGAAAAGTAAAATGATCTGCCCAAGGTCACTAGCATGCCTAGACTTGCATCCAGGTCTATTTGACTTCAAAGACCTCATTCTTTCCACTAAGATACAATACATAATGGAAATCTTTTTTCCCCAATTTTTTGTAAAGATTTATTTAAAATTCAACATAATGGAAATGTAATACCTGTTGAATTTGTGGTCAATTATAAATAATGACTTAATTTTTATTGAGCACTTCCCATGTTACAGGCTCTGTGATAAACACTTTACATCTATCATCTCATGTAATACTGATAACAACTCTGTGAGGTAGATGCCACTTTCTCCATTTTACAGATGAGGAAACTAGAGGACAGAGAAGTTAAGTAACTTATATAAGGTCACAGAGCTGATAAGTGGCAAAGCCAGATTCAAAGCTAGATCATTTGGCTTTAAAACTTGCAGAACATGAGCACTACTATAAAATGTTGCTCAGAACCTGGAAAATGTTTTCCAGAACCTGAAAAAAAGATGAAACTAGTGAAAATCCATACAATGGATGGAATTAGCCACCTGAGGGAATCAAAAAAGAAATCAAAACATTACCAGTAAGTGACTTAAGAATATGAAAGTACACAATACTCCAGTGGCCTAGGAATAATTTTAAGAGGACAGGACTATAGGAACAGCTGGCTGGCTCAGTTGGTGGAGCATGTGACTCTTGATTTTGGGGTTGTGAGTCTGAGCCCCATGTTGGGTGCAGAGATTACTAAAAAAAAATTAAAATAAACAGACTTGAGAAAGATAAAGAACACAGGACTATTCTGTAAGCAGATTTAATAAGTTGGAACAATCATCTCATATTCTGAAGAAAGGGTGATTGAAAAAGGAGAATCATCATGGCCATAAGCAGCAGCTCTGTGCAGGAACGATGCCTCAATTAAAAACAAACTCAACATGAGAATTTCCTTGGTCAGGTTAACTCAGGAGTAGATAACAGTATCCCTGGTAATCTTAGCAAAGAGAGACTTAAGATCATCTACCATCCCTACTTTTTCCCTTAGTTTCTTCAGCTGTAAAATATAATAATTATATCTGTTTTTTTTTTAATTCCTATAAGGCTTCAATGAGATACTCCATATAAAGCACTTAGAACACCTTGTGCCTGGAACACTGTACAAACTCAATAAATGCTAGCTAATACTACTGTTTTGAGTGCAAGTGCCCAAGTAAACTTCCAATACCATAGTTTCCCTTGCAGCTTACACTTAGGGAAATCAAGCTCTGGCAGAAATGGTCAAGAGCATATGCACTAGCATCAGCCAGACCTAAGTCTGAATTTTGTCTCTACCAATTAGAGTTGTTATACTGCAGTGCAATCAGGACAGCACAGGGCTTTGGAATCAGCTCAGGCTGGAATGGCAACATAGATATTGACTTGATGGGTAATTTTGGGCAAGACATTTCATCCCACTGAGCCTCAGTTTCAAAGGAGAATAATAAATACCTCACAAGTTTTTGTAAGAGTGACCAGAAAAAAGTAAGTGTGTACAATATATCATACTATTTACCGCAGAAAGTACCTGATTGAGGTAAAGTGTTGTAAATTCGTACCTTTTACTAGATCTTTCACAGATCTTTCAGTATCTTTCACTCCCTCCCTTCTCCCCAGTGCTACTCTTTCAGCCACATCCACATAGCTACTTCCGTGATCTTAGTTAATATGAGTCAACCCCTGAGAGAGATCTATTCTTATTGTACCAAAAAAAATTATGATCAGACCCTGAATAATGGTGAGTTAATCAAGGCTGTATTACCTTATGGGAGCCTATCTGAGTGACCAATTTTCCTTCCAGGTATAATCCCTTGTATTATAATCCCTGAACAGCTTCTGTAAAAAGTTGAGAAGCTCTGGAAAAATCCCAAAGTCCTTGCTCTCTGACTTGTGTGGAGGACTTACCATTCTAGTTCCATTGTTAGCTCAAAATAACATTAAAGCAAATATGTATCTTTGAGAAAACATTAGACAATGGGAATTCACTGGATGCAATGAGGGCTGGCTGCATATAAGAGACATAATTTGGGACTGAAAACCTATGTCAAAGTTGCTTTGCAGTATGGTCTCATCAGTGAACCTTGGAAGGATTAGAAACTGCATGTAAAATGTCTAGTAGAATGCTTGGTAGAAAGGGGGCACTCAAGAAATGGTAGCTGCTGGGGCGCCTGGGTGGCTCAGTTGGTTAAGTGTCCAACTCTTGATTTCAGCTCAGGTCATGATCTCAGGGTCGTGAGATTGAGCACTGCAATGGGCTCTGCGCTGGGCATAGAGCCTGCTTAAGATTCTCTCTCTCCCTCAGCTTCTTCCCAACCCTGCTCATGTGTACTCTCTAAATAAATGAAAGAAAAGAAAGAAAGAATGAAAGAAATGATAGTTTCTATACTATGAGGAGCCCAGAAGGCTGTCCAGTACAAGATTCTGGTTCACTACAAGATTAGGTTCTTCATGTCTTGGGAGAGAGGCATGTCTAATGAAGACCAGTGGAAACTGTAATATAATTCCAGGTGTACATTAGAGGAAGGTTTAAGACCATTTTGAGCCATTAAGAATAAATAAAATGGCAACACCTCCTTCCCTTTCATATTCAGCAAAGGCCAAAGTCCAATTTTTTAAGCATCTCTGGTAGTCCCTCAGAAAGCCTCAGCAGCTGGAAATCCCACTGTTAACTTCACTCTGGCCCCTTTATGGCTGCACGTAGCACATACTGTGCTAGGTATGGGCGTTCAGGACACAGTACCTGATTCCTATCTTGTGGTCTCACTCAGGAAAAAGAATGACACTCTGCAGCATCGTGGAACAGCCTGGGCAGGCTAACCCTCACTAGACAGCTAGAGAGCAAGAGAATGAAATCAAACGCTGGGAGAAGCCAGGAAAACACAGTTTCCCATGCCTGATCTGATCTTTTTTAAGTTAGCTGAAATGACAAGAGGCATCAAACAGAAGCTAGACAAGCTCAAAACAGGGCTTACTTGTTTGTTTCCTTTTTTATGTCCTTTGGATCCTCTACCAGTCTGTTCTTTTCCATGCCTGTAGAAAGTGAGGGAAAAAATGATCCTGAGGAATACACAGAGTCCATACTCACATTTTCACTTAGTTAACTACTCACCACCTCTAAGGAGTTTGACTTCTTAAGTTAGATGCCCCTCCTCTGGGTTACAACTGTAAACCTTTCTTTCTCTCATTTCTCTACTATACAAAATTGTTCTGTGTCCTATGTACTCCTCTAGGGCAAAAACTTTTTCATTGAGGCAGGAAATTTAGTGCATGTTTGCTGAACTAAACTGAAAACTGGCTTTAAAAACGGAAGTTAGTCAATGCCTCTTACCTTAAAAGAAGTATTCAATAGTTGGGCATTTTCCCAATGGCACCTTGATTGAAATTAGCTCATATCAACGTACTGGAATACATACCCTTTTCCTGGCCCACCGACAGAAACAACTTGCATGCCAAAAGAGCCTCGGCCCCTGGAGGACCTGCTGCCAGCCCACTGGCCCACAACCATCCCGGCAATCTCCAGTTTTCCTCCTTGGGGCGGGATTGGATGGAGACCTGCAAAGACAGGAAAAAGAGCAGTAATGAATGTTGAGTGCAAGGTAGGATAAGAGGTGGAACAAAAGATCCTACAGTGCCCCCTACTCTACTTATTTCCATTTCTCTATGATAAGACTCTGGGGGCGCCGGGGTGGCTCAGTCCTTAAGTGTTTGCCTTCTGCTCAGGTCATGATATCAGGATCCTGGTACTGAGCCCCACCATCGGGCTCCCTTCTCAGTAGAATCCTGCTTCTCCCTCTCCCACTTCCCCTGCTGTGTTCTCTCTCTCACTGTCTCTTTCTCTCCCCATCGACTTTGGCAAACTGAGAATGGACGACTCATTTTTCAGCTACAGAGCCTGGCACAGAGTGGGCATGTGATATTTGTTGAAAGAATGAATGTCCTAAAAACTACTTATTAGAAAATTATATGCCAAAACCACGTTTATTTTCCTTTCTTTTTTCTCTTTATTAAAGTTTAGTTGACACACAATGTTACATTAGTTTCGGGTGTACAATATAGGGATCTGACAACTACAGAGTTATGCTCTGCTCACCGCAAGGGCAGCTACCATCTGTTGGCATATAATGCTATTACAATACCATTGACTAGATATGCTGTGTTTTTCATCCCTATGACTTACTCGTTCCATAACTGGAAGCCTGTACCTCCCACTCCCTTTCACCCATTTTTCCCAGCCCTCACCTCCCTCCCCTGTGGCAACCATCAGTTTGTTCTCTATTTAAGGGTCTGATTCTGCTTTTTGTTCGTTTATTCATTTGGGCCAAAATGATGTTTCTTTTTCTTTTAAGTTTTTATTTAAATTCTAGTTACTTAACATAAAGTGGGCCCAAACCGCTTTTGATTCAAATACGTACCATGACACAATGGAGGCTCAGCCAAATGACCAAACTAAATGGAAAATAATGAAACTAAACTGAAAGCAATTTATAATTAATAAGCAAGAACAGCAACAGCCAAACACCAGAACCAATTTAAGACACGATAGCGTGTCTCCTTAAAACAGGAAATTCCAACACTATATATACATATGAGCTCACCAGCACAGTAGAGCTTTGTAATCTGGCACAAAAGGAAGCCTTCACAGAATACAGAGTTCTAGTAAACCTTTAATTTTAGTTTATGGAAAAAACCCGAATGTTAATAACCCTTCACTCACTTAGCAGGTCAGCAGTAAAGAGTACTTCATTCATATGACAGTTGGGAGTCTAAAGAACTAGGGTACTAACTAGTCCCTAGAAGGCTAGAAAGACTTGCATTTGGGGATCTTATTGTGGCCTTTCAGGAGGGAAGAGGCTCCTCATGAACCACCAGTAACTGAAGACCAGGCATCGCTGGGGCTGGGACAATGGCAAGGACCTCCCGAGAAATTAACCTTAATTATGGCTATCTTCTGAGACACAATAAAATCAACATGCAAAGAATGAGAGCAAGGATCTCTAAAGTCAGCTTCAAGGAATGAAATGAATGACTGGTTGGCTCCTGGTTTATAAGACTGGATCATTATCTGACTGAACAGAGCAGAGATTTACACTGCTCATCTAAGTAGAGCCTTGACCTAAATATACATATTGAAATTTGTGACCCTAAATTGAAGACAAACTTCAACTTCCAGCTTTATTTTTTTAAATGATGAGCAACAGACACCAAACATCTTCACCATAGCAATGACCCTCCCAACTGATCACAGAACCTTGATATTTCATGTCAAAATGTCCCCATTAAAATACCCTGCTTTGCCAAGGTCATTTCAATTATTAGGATCAGTATCTGAGCTACCTAAGCATGACTGTCTATTCATCACTAAGCCACAGCTCAGGTGTCACCATAATTTATACTTACATATGTCTGTGTGTATGTATGTGTATTTGTTTTCCCCACTAAACTGGATTCCCTTGGAGGGCATGGACTGTGACTTATTTCTCTCCATGCTTCTGGAAATGTGTCAGGTCTACCCCAGAGGGAAAATGGATATATCAAGTATGGTTGTCTGTGGACACTGGCCATTTACTCTTCTCTCTCATTTGGTCTTTCTGGAAGCTCCTATATACATCTGCCTATGGGGAATGAGTGAGCTAACTGGCAACTATGGTGATCCAGTTCACCTGAGATATGGTTCTCAAAAGTAATAAAGTAGCACCTGGTTTCTACATCAGTTACTTTGTGAGTTTGGCTGGTGACAGTCCAATCTTCAGGGACCAACAATCTCTATGGAGCATGGTCTGGGAAGTCCGTGGACTTCCTAGGCTACACCCCACCCTGTCAATAAACTCCTCTTCAAACTACCACAGCACAGTACAGAAGGTAAATTAGACAATATATATAAAAAACTGCTGATTCTGTATCTGGCAATAATTACCAGA
Source organism: Spilogale gracilis (assembly GCA_004023965.1). NCBI lineage: Eukaryota > Metazoa > Chordata > Mammalia > Carnivora > Mephitidae > Spilogale > Spilogale gracilis. The sequence continues at coordinate 59,559 of PITA01006692.1, forward strand.
TGAATTACTATGAAACAGACTGAGGATGACAAATACCTCATTCTTAGGTACTGACCAGCAAATCCCCGGCTTCGTCCTTGAGGTGGGGGTGGCACTGAGCCCATGGCTCGGGAATAAAGTGAAACAGGGTAGAGAGAGGGCACCATGGGAGGCACAAAAGTAGGTGATGGAAGTAGAGCAGAAGGTGGTTGATGGTTCATGTTGACTCCTTCAAGGATACTCTGTCTCATCTTTTCCACTTTGGTTGCCAGGTCAGCCTTCAAAGGAAGAACAGAATTAATAATAGCAACTGCCGTTTTTAAAAAAGATTTATTTATTTATTTTAGAGAGAGATGGGGTGGGGGAGAGGGGCAGAGGGAGACGGAGAGAGAAAACCAAGCCAACTCCACAGTGGAGCCTGACAAGGGCTCCATCTCATGACCCTGAGATCACAACCTGAACCAAAGCCAAGAGCTGGATGCTTAAACTGACTGCGGCACCAAGGTGCCCCAACAGCTGCCATTTTTTAACTTCTGTGTTTCAGGCACAGCATTGTGCATCCTAGGTACAGTTTAATGAATCTGTTGCCATTAAGAGAACTGAGGCCTGGAGTTAAATGGCTCAATGGGCCATACCCAGGAAAACCTGTCCTGGCAATTTTGCGTGACACCATACTATCAGATTAGCTCTGACCAAGGGCTTGTGAGGCACACTGACTAGATCAAGGAAGACAAATATAATCATAAGTATTTACTGATTGTCTACCACATATGCTAGGCTATTTTTAAGGGGGGGATATTAGATGAAAGAGAGAAGGATAAAAGCTGACATATGCCAAGCTTTTTACCTTTTCCTCCATTTACCTTTTTACCTTTACCCCTCCAGGGTCAGAGACCATGACCTTTGTCTAGGATAGGTCGGTGCCTCTAGGCCAAAGGTCAGCAAACCAGTTCTGGAAAGGGTCGGATAGGATCTGCAGGCCATATTGTCTCTGTCACAACTATACAACTCTGCTATTGTTGGGGGAAAGCAGTTGAAGAAAATATATAAATGAATGAATGTGGCTGTGTTCCAATAAAACCTGATTGGAATAAAAATTCCGAGTTTTGAATTTTGAGTTAGTTTACCAACCCCTTTTCTAGTCCCTCAGCTTATTCCCCCAAAATGGATAAAGGAGTAAGTAAGGGTGCCTTTCCTCATCTTTCCTAAGGTTTCACTATAAAAAATCCCCTGCTTCTACTCTGTCATCTACTTTACCACCTTCCTCCAGTTGCAAACATAGTTCCTTTACAAAAGATATCACTTGCCAAAGTATATTACAGGGTACTTTTTTTTTTTTTTACAAATAAGGGAAAAGAGACGCTAAGAATTGCAGGAAAGGCATATAGTATACCTGAGCATTCCATGGGCAAGAAATACTCAGTAAGAAAACAACATGAAAATTTGAAGTTCATAAAAAATACTTCTCCGACATATGATTTTATAGCATGTACATACCAGACTCTAGGCCTTTGCGCTGATCCTTGACAAAGTGAGGTTAATGGCAGACACATTCTCCCACTTCTCCTACCTCCCTCTCTAATGTTTCTGCTCCTTTCCATCCTCTGCCCTTTCATCCCCACAGCAGATCAGAGATGGCTCCTAGCAGCTGCCCAACTTGCTGGTACCTGGCCATCGCAGAGCTCAACCAGGGATACTCGCTCTCGGCCTGCTTTAATTAACTTGCTCTGGAACAGCTTGCCATCGAAGTAAATCCAGGGGCAGCAGTGCTCCCATGGGACTGGCTGGCCACAGGCATCATTAGCAAACAGAGCCGTGTCGACCCCACTCATGAAGAGGGCAGCAAGCTGGATCCCTCGGGCATCCAGTTTTTCAATCTAAAACCACCACAGAGGAAAAACTATTAAAAAGTTATTGCTATTGGTTACATTTACTCTTATCCTCATTATGTTATTATTCTAGTTTAAATGTGAATATGTTGCTTTTTAATTACAGACATTTGAGTGCACAAGTAGCTTCAATCCATGTTGTTCCAGGAGACAGTTTGCTACTCATTACCAAAAAAAAAAAAAAAAAAGACACCAGCTTTAAAACTTTAAAAAAAGACACCACCTTGAAATATCATCTTTTTTGGCCTGTCAAATTATGAAAAATTTTAAAATCAAAGATAAAAAAGAACACCCAAAGCCAATGAGGAATGTATGTCACACTTAAGAAATGTGTCAGTGACCCTGAAAATGTTCGTGTTTGTTGACTCAGAAATTCTACCTTTAGGTATCTAAGTAGGGCTATGAATAAAGCTCTATGCATAAAGATTTTAATGATAACATTACATAGTATAGGGTAAAACTGGAAACCAAATGGCCAACATTATTATAATTAAACAATATATACATGTAATACATTTATTAAACTTTTCTAAGACAGAAAATATGTGCTCTGTCAAGTTTAAAAATATAATATATAATCACATACACAACACCTCAACTCTGTAGAAAATGCATGGCAAAGGATAAAACCTCAAAATGTTTGTATTTGTTATTTCAAGTAAGCATGTTAGATGGCTTCAATAGGAAAAGGGGAAGTATTGTAGGTTCCGTCCTACATGTGATCTGGAGTCGGTAACTGAGGGCCAAGTGATATTATGCTTACTATAAAAAGGAACCAACACTATTTTCCTTCAACTGTTTCTTTCACTTAGTTAACCTCACCCAAATTAAGATTTTGTAAGTCTTATTGGACCAGATCTTTTCCAAGTTCATCCTTGGGCCTCAAAAGACCATGGCTACTGAAGTCAGGAGAGGGGTGACCTGCACTAATAGCTACTCTAATAGCTAGTATTATTGGATACTATGTACTTAAAATATGTGAAACACTGTTCTAAGTGTTTTCCATGGATTATTTTATTTAATATCCTCATAACCCAACATGTAAGGAAACTGAAGCTATAGAGGTTAAGCAACCTGTCCCAAATCACACAGCCAGGAAGTAAGGAAGTCAAGATTCAAACCCGAGGCAGCCTGGCTTCAGAGTCTGCCCTCCAACCTAATATGTGATGCATTGGCCTGGTGATGGGTATTACGGAGGATGTGGATTGCATGGAACACTGGGTGTTATACAAAAACAATGAATCTTGGAACACTACATCCAAAACTAGTGATGTACTGTATGGTGACTAACATAACATAGTAAAAAAAATAATAAATAACCTAATATGTTCTAAAGCTTTCAGTTAGATGGTGGATTTACTTTATGTCTTATGTTCTTCTAAACTTCCCTCTAACACTCAATACATATTATTATAAAAGGAGAGTGGACATTTACTTGGAAACTAACAGAGGACAGGGAAAATCCCCTGCAGTGTACCTTGCAAGAGTCAGAAACTTCTACCGCAGTTTGTGGCCACAACTTACTTGTACTGTACAATATCCATCTTTTCTGTCCATTCTCACCCATCAGTATGGGAGCAGTGGTGCAGGTACCTCTTATTAACAGACACACATGTTTGGCTAAAGTGAATCAAACATTTACCTGCAGAACTTACTCTTCTTCCCAGCTCCAGGGGAAAAAAAAAGACCAAAAGGAAAACTATAAGCTCATAAAAGAAAGAATTTAAGTGAGGGAAAATCAAATCACCTTGAGTTCTTGAAGCTGATCTGGTTCATAAAGCTGGGTAGATACTGCCTGAGCAAGGAAAGTGTCAAGCTCATGGCGATGCAGGATTCGGCCACCGGGCCACTGAACCATGTACCTAGAAAATAAAACCATCGTTATTAAGCCACAAAACCTCATTTATTCATTTCACAAACATTTACTAAGCTAAGAACCTATCATGGACCAGACTCTAGGCTAGGTTTTCGTAATTCCAACAGAATAAAGTAAAAGAGTCTCTGTCTCTGGTTGCTTACAGTCCGGGTGGTAGAGGAGATAGGCACGTGCATCGACAATGACAGGAGAGTGTGATTAAGACAGAAAAATGCCCGGGGTGCTACACGAGCACAGAAGAGAGCGAGGCTGGCAAAGTGAGAGAGGGCATCCTGAAAAAAAGTCAGTAGAAGCTGGGTTTCAAAGGGTCTGTGGAAATAAGTGAAACAAAAAGGGGGGAAGGATGCTCTAGGTTGAGTGAACAGTACACGTGAAGGCACAGAGCTGTGGAGTTCAGGATGATATAGCAGGTTCCATAATGCTGGAGCTAAGCAGGTTTGCAGTGACAGAAGGCAAGATTAGAAAGTAGGCCAGACTATGGAAACTGGTAAGGAAGTTCCTCAAAAAATTAAGAATAGAACTACCATATGATCAAACTATCCCACTTCTGGGAATATGTCCAGAGGAAATGAAAACACTAACTCAAAAAGATATCTGCAACCCCATATTCACTGCAGCATTATTTACAGTAGCCAAGACATGGAAACTACGTAAGTGACCACTGATGGATGAGTGGATTAAGCAGTTGTGGTAATATACACAAATACAACCGAATATTATTCAACCAAAAAAAAATGAGGAAACCCTACCACTAGCAACAATACAGAGGAAACCTGAAGGCATTATGCTAAGTGAAATAAATCAGAGAAAGATAAATAGTGTATGATTTCACTTATATGTGGAATCCTAAAAAAAAAAATGAACTAGGAAAAGATATCAGAGTTGTAGTTACCAAAGGTGGGGGGGGTTCTGGGGAAGGAGAGGTTGGAGAAAGGTGGTCAGAAGGTACAAACTTCCAGTTATAAGATAAATGAGTACTACAGATAATGTACATGATGACTATCACTAACACTGTTGTGTGGTATACAGGAAAGTGGTTAAGACAGTAGCTCTTAAGAACTCTCAGCAGGAGAACTTTCTTTTTCTTTGTATCTGTAGGAGATGATGGATGTGAACTACACCTATTGTGGTAATCATTTCACAATATATGTAAATGAAACCATCATGATGTACTCCTTAAACTTATACAGTGATGTTTATCAATTTTTTTCTCAATAAATCTGAAAAAAAAGGGCCAGATCATGAAGTGTCTCAAAAACAGAATTAAGGAATCTGAACCTTGGTTCTGAAAATATAAGAAGACACTTAAGGATTATCAGCAGGACAGTGATAGTGACTGCCTCATAGGCTGAGAGGCAAGAGGCATGGGTACCAGTTGGGAGGCAACTTTAGCAATCTGTGGCCGAAGAGGTATGAACAAAGGTACTGGCCTAGGGGTGGAGAGGCCAGGGGACAAAGACAGGAGCTATTGAGGAGATAAATCCATAGGATTTGGTCATGCATGCTATAGGAAGAGGGTAAAGAAAAAAGAAGAGTCTAAGATTCCTAGAATTCTGGCTTGGGCAGATGACTAGATGATAAGGCCATTCCCTGAGATAATAAATGCACTAATTAAAATAAGTAAGTACTCATTGATGAATATATGACCTTGAATTTCATGAACCGAATATGTTTTAATGTTCTAAGTACAGAGAATGCAGAAAGAGGAAGAGAGAGATGAAAAAAAAAACAAACATCTATGCCTTTGTCCATAGCTTCTGAAAACCCACAAGACAATGATGATTCACATTTACTGGAACTGTGTGAGAAAGCTGGCATTTGAAGCAAGGGCTGGTCTCTTCTGAGTGGCACATGAAATGAATTCCTGGGAACTCTGATCCCATTAGAACTACCAGGAGGCAGTATGGTGCCCTGCAAAGAGCTTGGGCTCTGCAGCCAGGCAACCTGGCTTTGAATCTCTAATATGCTGTTTCTTTACCCAGAATGATCACAACAGCACAGAGTCCTCCTGCCGTTACTCTATCTTCAAGCCTGACTGTCATTTCCCTGAACTCCAGGGTGTTTCTGGGACTGCAAGACATGGCAACAAACTCTGTTGCTTCTTTACAAACTAAGTTCTCAACGACTGGGCTTTCCAGGAGGTATCTTCCTGGGCCACACAAAAAGAACAATTTTCACCCTCTTCCCTTGGAAAATTTGTTCATACCTTATAATCTATTTTACACTTCTTAGAAAAGATTTTATTCATTAATGAGAGACAGTGAGCACAAGGTTGGGGAGAAGAGGGAGAGGGAGAAGCAGACTCCCTGCTGAGCAAGGAGCCCAATATAGGGCTCAATCCTAGGAACACTGAGATCACGACTTGAAGCGAAGGCAGATGCTTAACTGACTGAGCCACCTAGGCACCCCTATTTTACACTTTTTGATGCTATATTATATAGTGCCCAATTCAGAGTTTATATCTTCTATCAATATAATATATTCTCCTAGGGCACCTGGGTGGCTCAGTTGTTGAGCATTTGCCTTTGGCTCAGGTCATGATCCCGCAGTCCCGGGACTGAGCCCCATATCGGGCTCCCTGCTCAGCGGGAAGCCTGCTTCTCCCTCTCTCACTCTCCCTGCTTGTGTTCCCTCTCTACCTGTGTTTCTCTGTCAAATAAATAAATAAAACCTTTAAAAAAGTAATTTCAATAAAATAAAATAAAATATTCTTTGTCTTCAATGTTTGTTTTTTGCCTTGGCAGTTATTTATCTATTAATAGTGTTTCTTTCGATTTATACTTCCTTGGTTTACTTTACCCATTCTTTTATTTTTAATCTTTCCATCTGATTTTGTTAGCAAAATGTGAAGCAGAACCAAAAATAGAAGAAAATGAACAGAATGCAAGGATAGTTGGGTAAAATATGCCTGAAATACATTTAAAATCACAGAAGATTTGAACAATACAACAAACAAGGTTCAAATGCTTGACTGATTTTGTACGAAGAAAACATTCCTTCCAAGTGGCCATGTGAGATCCCATGAGATCTAGGACCTTGTCTATTGTCTTGTTCACATTTATTATGAACTATCTAGCATAGTACATGGCATAGAGTAGGTATCAGTAAATATTTATGAGGGGACCGAACAAATGCATCAACCAGGTCATGGGGGAAAAATAAAACCCAAACCAAAAAAAAACCTCAACAAAAATCCTCCAAAGCCAAATTGTACCAGTCACATCCTGAGTACTACAAAAGAAAAACTGACCTAAAGGAGCTCCTGAAGAAGGCAAGTGTGGGAGACAGGCAGGCTCGCTGCAAGACTAAAAAAAACGAGAGGGATGTGACTTTACAAGTTGAACAGGTTGTTTTGGGTGCTCTTAGGAAAGAGTGACTAAATTCATCTGGGAGAAACAGAGAAAGCCTTACAGAGGAGAGCACATTTAATTTCCTAGGGATGTGAGATTTTTGGTTGGCTTGGTTTATACTTGTTAATTTGCAATTCTTCACGTTTCTCTAACCCTTATATGATGCATGGCAGAATGGATGCTCAAAAAATGTTTGCTGAACAAGTAAGTCTATGGCAGGATATTCAAAAGGAAATGCTAGCTCCATCTTTTGGCCAACACTGCTAATCAGCTGGCCTTGAATGAATTACAAGAAAGAGAGGACAGTGTCCAAAGAGAATGAATGAGACAGCAGGAAATAGTAATTATTAAATAAACCAATATTTGGTGATGCTCATCGTGTGTTATTTTTTAAATTATATGATTCTACCAAGGATTTATTCTGGAAAAACTACTAATTCCCCATAGGATTACTAATTCCCCACAGAAGTTCCTCAATCTCATGACAAGACAGCTTGATTACTATTAGTAGTATTTATGTTATTATATATACTATGTACAAACATTATATATTATGATATACACAGCAAACTATAAGTTACTCATAAAAACAACATTTACTAAATACCTCTTGTATTCTACACAACCTGCCATAAACATTATGTACATAGAACACAGTAGCAAAGAATAAAGATGTGGAGTCTGACATACTTGGTTCCAATCCAGGTTCTACTACTTTTCTATGTGAGTCTGGGCAAATGCTTCAGCTTCTAGGGGCTTTAGTTCCTTCCCTCATCTCTAAAATGGGGATACTACTACCTACATCTCAAAAGGTTGTAATAAGTAAAGGAGAAGATGCACATAAAAGCACTTAGCATAGTGTCTGCCATAGCAGCACTATTGGTTACCATTTGTAACCCAGCCAATTATGGTCTAAATCTTCCTTTACTATTTGGTGAAGCCACCATATCATATATTAAATTCTCATTTATATAAGGATCTATTTATGCTATTTATTCTATTTTTATTTCTTATGCCAGTGCCATGCTGACTTAAGTTTCAAATATGTTTTAATATATGGTAGTCTATCTATTTATTCCACTTCTTTTAATTTTTTTAAAAAAGATTTTATTTATTTGACAGAGAGAAACACAGCCAGAGAGGGAACACAAGCAGGGGGAGTGAGAGAGGGAGAAGCAGGCTTCCCGCTGAGCAGGGAGCCCGATGTTAAAAGAACCCCCACTTCTTTTAATTTTAAATAATATTTGATTTTTTTCTGATTTTAAAAGCTCACTATCATTCAGAAAATAGGAAAAAAGCAACAAAAAAGTATAAAGACAATGAAAACAAATAATTTGTACTCTCCATTCAGATATTACCACTGTTAAGATTATGATTTTGGCTTCCTTCTTCCTAGCATCTCAAATTTCAATTTTCTGTATTTCAATATATAGAATACTGGATCTTGCTTTTTTTCACTCAACATCATGAGAACGCTTCATTCATTAATTACTTTTCAAAAACATTTATCTTTCATTTTCTTTAAAAATTTTTTTTTCACTTGATGGGACGCCTGGGTGGCTCAGTTGGTTAAATGTCTGCCTTCGGCTGAGGTCATGATCCCAGGGTCCTGGAATCAAGTCCTACATCGGGCTCCTTGCTCATCAAGGAGCCTGCTTCTCTCTCTCCCCGTTCCTCCCCCTGCTTGTGCATGTGTGTGCTTTCTCTCTCTCTGTCAAATAAATGAATAAAATCTTGAAAAAATTCTTTTTGAGTATAACTGACATATGTTACATTAGTTTCAGGTGTACAACTTAGTGATTTAACAAATATATATTTTTATATATATATATACTATATAAAAAATATATACATTCATATTTACATTTAAGAGAGGAGAGTGAGCAGTAGGGAGGGGCCAAGGAAGACAGAGGCAGGGGGAAAGAGAGCAAGAGGAGCAGACTCCCACCTGAAAAGGAAGCCTGATGCAGGTCTTGATCCCAGGACCCGGAGATCATGACCTGAGTCAAAAGTAGATGCTTAGGGGCGCCTGGGTGGCTCAGTTGGTTAAGCGACTGCCTTCGTCTCAGGTCATGATCCCGGAGACCTGGGATCGAGCCCCACATCAGGCTCCCTGCTCGGCGAGAAGCCTGCTTCTCCCTCTCTTACTCCCACTGCTTGTGTTCCCTCTCTGGCTGTGTTTCTCTCTGTCAAATAAATAAAATCTTTTAAAAAAAAGTAGATGCTTAACTGACTGAGTCACCCAAGTGCCCCAAGTTTATATGTTATGCTCTACTCACAAGTGTAGCTACCATTTGTCATCATACAAAGCTATTAAAATATCAATGACTATATTCCCTATACTGTGCATTTTATCCCCATAGCTTATTAATTCCATAACTGTAAGCCTGTATCTGCCACTCGCCTTCACCCATTTTGCCCAGCCCCCAAACCTGCTTCTGGCAACCATCACATTGTTTTCTGTATTTATAGGTCTGATTCTGTTTTATTGTTTGCTTATTCATTTGATTTTTTTAGATTCCACATATAAGTGAAATTATATAGTATTTGTCTTTTTCAGTCTGACTTGTTTCACTTAACATAACAGCCTTTAGGTCCTTTCATGTTGTCTCAAATTACACAATCTCATCTTTTTGTATGTCTGTGTAAAATTGCTCATACACACACACACACACACACACACACACACACACACACACACACACACACCATTCTTATCCATTCCTCTACTGATGCACAGTTAGATTCCTTCTGTATCTTGGCTATTGTAAATAATGCTGTTTTGAATTGTATTTTTGTTTTGTTTGGGTAATTAATACACAGTAGCAGAATCACTGGATCATATGGTATTTCTATTTTTTTTAAGGAACCTCCATACTGTTTTCCACAGTGGCTATACCAATTTACTTCCCATCTACAGTGCACCAAGGTTCCTTTTTCTTCACATCCTCGCCAATACTTGTTATTTAATTACTCTGTGAGTCCTGTACTTTCTCTACACTGGAAGCCAGACTACTCCAACGTGGTTTTCCACTAGGGGAGAGGGTAAACTACCTGGAAGCACGTTTGCAGACTGTGGTGGCAAAGCCTCTGTCTGGAGACTCTCACGTTGCTCCCTTGCTGGAGGGGTGGAGGGCATGGCAGTCTGATAAACGTTGAGAGAATCAGTTATGATCTCTAAGGCTCTGACTTCTGAGAGTGGCTAAATTCTAGGGAACCACATTGCCACTCCCTGAGAGACATTCCACAAAAGGCTCATGAAGGTCAAACAAATTGTCAGGTTATGATACTTTTACAGCAAAAAAATGCTTAAAAGCAATTTGAGAGGAAAACTACTACTTTCAAAGGGAAAAAGCAAGATTGCAGTCAGAAGGGGGTAGGGTAGGCATCAACAGTGAAGCAGCAGATACGGTGGGCAAACCCGGCTGCGGGGTAGGGTCAGGCCAGGGTGAGCCTGGACAAATCTGTTTTTTGGCATCTGGCTTGCCTAGTGTCTGCCACGGGGCTGTACTTTCTACTTCAGACAGGGCTACAGGTCTCCTCAAAAAATAATTTGAGCCTTTAAATTTGGGCAGATCTTAGAGAATAAGTACGGTCAACAAAGGCAGAAAGGAAAACACAATTCAAGTGACTCAAATATCTGCTTGACATGTTTCTTCTCTTCCTCTAAAATTTCCTCCACAGCCCCCAGCTCTAAAGCCTTTTCCAGTCAAAGACACAGCAAGTGTATGGCCCCTCCACAACACCTCCCTCCCCCAACCCCATGCACTGAACACACTGAATCCTCCCTCTCTCCCACTGAACTATGAGGAACTAGAGGATAGAGACTGTGCCCTTCTGTGCCTCTCATCTCCATGTGGAGATGGCTATGGATTCATCAAGACACCCACCAAACCAGCTAGACAGGGGCGCCTGGGTGGCTCAGTTGGTTAAGCGACTGCCTTTGGCTCAGGTCATGATCCCGGAGACCCGGGATTGAGTCCCACATCGGGCTCCCTGCTCGGCGGGAAGCCTGTTTCTCCCTCTCTCACTCCCCCTGCTCGTGTTCCCTCTCTGGCTGTGTTTCTCTCTGTCAAATAAATAAAATCTTAAAAAAAAAAAAACCAGCTAGACAGACAGAATACCACCTCTCTCGGGGCATGGATCTTGGGGGAAACTTTGTTCTGGAGGAATTGAGCATGTTCCTATGTCCTGTACACTTATTGGCCCCCCAGAGCCACCCTATACCTGGCCATAATCATAATTTGGGAGAATTTCTTTAACACATGAAATCAGTGTCTAGGTGCAGATTTCAAGCAATAAAGTGCTGGTTTGTGAGAATAACATCATTCCAATGGGGGGAAACAGCCCAGCTCTGGCAGCCCTGGTGGGAAAGGGAGATCTCACATTTACCTCTGTGTAGAAAGAAAACTACGTGTGTGTATGTGTGTGGCAGGAGGATTTGGGCTTATGCACCTCTGCAGCTACAGAGCAGGCTGGACCTGGCTGCTTGTTGTTGGGCACCTACAGCCTGGGACTCTTGCGGCCTGAAGGCCCACAGTGCAAGCTGTGATCATTCAGGAATGTGGTCTGCCCAGGCTTGGTGGAGAAGGGTGAGGGGACCTGACCAGAGAGCCCATGCTCAGTAGCGAATTCTCTGGAAGCCAGGCAGTGGAGTTATACCAAGCAGGTAAATGTCCTCGTCTGTGCCCTGGTTGAGGTGCTTCACCAGATTCTTCTCAAAGAGGAGTGGGTGGTAGGTGCCCATTGTGCAGGCACTGCCGAAGTGCCAAAGTGCCAAAGGCATTGCGCTTGGATGGGAAGAACTCGGTCCCACAGCTCCCAAGGCATCTTAGGCTTGAGGATGTAAAAGGCAGGTGAATGGTAGTTTTTGTGCCCACATTTTCCTGGAAATTGGTTGTAGATGTCACATTAAACCTCAGAACTGCATCATGATCATCTACTTCTTGGCCCATCTGGGAAGACTTCAGAGATTTTCCGCTGCTGAGATAATAGCACACCTGCCCCATGGCCAAACCCTTCCATTTGGAGATGTTGAAGGGAAAATCTGTAGCCTTTGCTATGGATATGTTCACATGGTCCCACAGGTGGCAGTGCAGGGCCTCTGCACTGAACTTGACCCCCAGCCCTAGCCCCTTGTGACATACTTTATATTTCTTTTCTACTTTTTAAAAATTCTTTTTATTGTGTTGTTATTCACCATTCAGTACATCATTAGTTTTCGATGTAGTGTTCCACAATTCACTGTTTGAGTATAACACCCAGTGCTCCATGCCCTCCTTAATACCCATCACCAGGCTCACCCAACCCCCATCACCCTCCCTTCTAAAATCCTCCATTTCTTTACTTTCCCATAGTCCACAGTTTCTCATGGTTCATCTCCCACTCTGGTTTCTCCTCCTTCATCTTTCCCTTCTAATGTCCTCCATGCTATTCCTTATGTTCCACAAATAAGTGAAACCATATGATAGCTGATTTTCTCTGTTTGACTTATTTCACTTAGCATAATCTCCTCCAATCCCACTTTATATTTCTTTATGTTCAGATAATTCCTCAGATTTTCTGCAGCCTGGTGATAAGGCTTTTGGAAGAGCTTAGAGCTGTCCTGTTTCACACCTGGAAGGAAGCCTCTGGCTTGGCCTTGGCTGGGCCCTGGGGCCTGTTGAGGACCTGTATGTTGAGGGCCTGGCTGCCCCTATGGGGGTTCTGGGTATTGCCTGAAGTCGCAGACCATTTCTCCAAACTTTTCAACATCTGGAATTCTTTGGTTTGCAATTTAAGGGAATCATAGTAACTCTATTTCTTCTTCTCCTTCCACACACCGTGACTGCAAGTAGGAGAAAAGCCAACACACAACAACTGAACTTTCTCTTCAAGTTGGTGTGAATCAGTGAAAGAGGCATTCAAGGCAGCCACTCAGTTCTGAGCAGGAAAACAAGACTGGTTTTGGCTAAGCCCTCTGGGGCTGCAGGCCCTTCAAATCCTCAGGAACCAGCACCATTCTCCATGGGAGGAATATTTACTTTATTGGGCCTGGAGGCCAAGATTCATTTATCTCAGGATGATCAAAAATCATCTTGGTGTTCCCAAGGGCCAAGGTCAGTGACTGTAGCTCAGCTCAGGTGCCAAATAAGCAAATGTTTTCTTCTTGCAAAGAAGGTTCTCCTTAGCCCAGGAGTAGGGGCACACATCCAGCCTAGGATCAGAGGGCTGTGGATGACGAAGACCTCAGTGCTGGGACAGATGCTTGGCCCCAGGGCTTGGGTGCACTCAAGGAGACTAGTTCATTTTCCACTGGGCTCCATGACTTCACTATTTCTCTCTGGGATGCTTGCTGCAGAGCTCTGCACAACTGGCTCTACCTTGATTGCTGCACACTTGACTGCCTGGGCTGCAGCTGCTCAGCCTTCTCTGTGCCCTTGCAGGCAGGCACTCCCTTTGTTAGTGCCAGGTGTCTACCCAGGCCCGGCCCTGTCACCCCACTCCCCTCCTTGAGGTACCGGCCAACTCTGTGCCCTACAGCCACAAGGGAGCCTTGTGCCAGGCATCAAGTCCTGGCAGAAGGCTCTGCTGGGGAGGAGTGGGGTACCTGGGCTAAGGGGTGGGTGGAATGGTGAAAGAGGGAAGAAAAGAGCTCAACTGACAAAAATTTTTAGTTCTAAGGAGATACAATTTATTACTTTTTTCTTCTATGAATTGTGCTTTTGGTTACAAGTCTAAGAACATGAAATCTTTAAAAAATTAAAAAATCAGTTAAGTGAATAAATGAGAAAAAATGTATTTATACTTTTAATATCTGCCTATGTAATTACCTTTACAAGTGGTCATTATTTATCCATTGGTGTCATAGCCTTTCAGTCCAAAGGATATGATTTAATTTTGTTTTACATATTTATGTACTTTTTTTTTTCATTCTAATTCCAGCATAGCTAATATAGTGTTAAATTAGTTTCAGGTATACAATATAGCGACTTAACAATTCTATTTACTACTCATTGCTCATCAAAATAAGTGTACTATTAATCCTCTTCACCTATTTCACCCATCCCCTCACCAACCTCCCCCTTCTGGTAACCATCTGTTCCCTATACTTAAGAGCCTGTTTGGGGTTGTTTTTGTTTTTTAAATTCCATATATGAGTGAAATCATATGGTATGGGTCTTTCTCTGACTTATTTCATTTAGCATTATACTCGCTAGCTCTATCCAGGATGTTATAAATGTCAAGCTTTCTTTTTTTCTGATTAAATATTCTGTTGTGTATAAATACCACAGCATTATACATTCATCAACTGAATGACACTCGGGCTACATCCATAATCAGGCTATCGTAAATAATGCTGCAATAATCATTGCGGTGCATTTATCACTTTGAATTAGTGGGGTTTTTTTTATTTTTTTTT
>PITA01006692.1:74154-98125 GCA_004023965.1 Spilogale gracilis
GTGCTCCACGCTTTAGGTGTCCCCAGTACCCACCACCAGGCTCTCCCATCCCTCCACCCCCCTCCCTCCAAGTCCCTCAGTTTGTTTCTGTGTTCAAAATCTCTGTTGTTTCGTTTCCCTCCCTAGATTACCCTAGTTCCCATTTGCTTTCCTTCTGCCACTGTCCTCCAGTTTGCCCCTCATGCACCGCAAGTAAGTTTTGTGTTCTTCAGGTAAATACCTAGTAGTGTGATTATTGGATCATATGGTAGATCTATTTTTAAACTTTTGAGGATTGTCCACAGTCCTCCACAGTGGCTATACGACTTTGAATTCCTCCTAATAGTGCGCAAGGGTTCCTTTTTCTCCACATCGTCACCAACACCTGTTGTTTCTTGTGTTTTTGATTTGAGTCCTTCTGACAGGTGTGAAGTGATATCTCACTGAAGTTTTGATTTTCATTCCCTGATGATGAGTGATGTTGAGCATCTTTTCATGTGTCTGTTGGCTATCTGGATGTTTTCTTTGGAGAATGTACATTTCTTCTGCCGGATTTAATCAGATTATTTGTTTTTTGGGTGTTGAGTTGTATAAGTTCTTTTTATGCTTTGGATACTAACCCTTTATCAGCTATGCCATTTGTAAATATCATCTCCCACTTGGTAGATTGCCTTTTAGTTTTGTTGATAGCTTCCTTTGCTGTGCAGCAGCATTTTATTTTGATGTAGTTCCAATAGGTTATTTTTGCTTTTGTTTCTCTTACCTCAGGAGACATACCTAGACAAATGTTAGATCTGATGCCCATGCTCTCTTCTAGGATTTTTATTGTTCCAGGTCTCATATTGAAGGACATCATTTAATACTTCCTATAATGCAAGGTGGTAGCAATAAATTCTCTTTATCTTTGGTTATCTGGCAAAGTATTTATTTTACTCTTTTCCATTTTATAGGTCGAGATAAAATTAACATACTATACATTTCAAGTATTAAATGGGTACAATTCAGTGTTTTTTAGTATATTCTCAGGGTTGTATAACCATCACCACTAATTCCAGAACATTTAACTTACTTCCAAAAGAAATCTTGTATCCATTCACTCTATATTTGTCACTTTCCTTAAGACCTTGGCAAATACAAATCTTTGGATTTGCCTATTCAGAATATTTCATATAAATAGAACTGCATGATATAAGTCCTTTCATGAGAGGTGCCTTTCACTTGGCCTAAAATTTTTGCAGTTTATCCATGCTATGGCATAAATTAATAGTTAATTCCATTTTATAGCTGAATAATATTTTATTATCTTAATATTTATTCTGTCTGATATTATTAGCCACTCCAGCAATCTTATGGCTGTTGTTTGTATGTATTTTCCCATGTTTTAACTCTTTTGTCTTTTTTATTTGTATCTTTGAATCTAGACTGTTTTCTGTGGCCAGCATATAGCTGGATTTTTTTTCTTACCTCATCTAACAATTTCTGCCTTTTGATTTGATTTTTAATTCACTCAAGTTTAATATTATTGATTTGCACCTGCTATTTTGCTTTTTATGTCTCATGTGTTATTTGATCCACTATTCCTTCCTTATTGTCTTTTTCTTTTAAGTGGTATTTTCTAGTTTAACATTTTAATTCCTTTAATAATTTTTAAATTACATATTTTTAAAGATTTTATTTATTTATTTGACAGAGAGAGAGTGTGCTAGAGAGTGAACATAAGCAGGGGGGAGGGGCAGAGGAAGAGGGAGAAGCACGCTCTCCCCTGAGCAGGAGTACCATGTGGGGCTTGATCCCAGGATCCCAGGATCACGACCTGTGCGGAAGGCAGATGCTTAACCAACTGAGCCACCCAGATGCCCCTGAAATTACATTTCTGAGTTATTTTCTCTAGGGCTTATAATATACATCTTATCAGCTTCAGATATATCCTAAATTCATTCCAGTGTAGTATCAAAACTTTATTCTTATGTAGTTCCATTCCCACCCCACATTTTTGTGGTATTATTGTTATACATGTTACATCTGCACAAACCCAAGAATACACTGCCATAATTATTACCTTATATAACCTTATTTCTTTAGAAAGAGTAGAGAGGAGAACAAGTACATATTTATAGTTTATGTTGTATTAAGCTAATTATTTCTGGTTCTCTACTTGTGGATTTACATCTTGGTGTCATTTTCTTACTCTAATATATCTTTGTTCCCATATACTTTATTTTTTGCTGATTTGTCAAATGTATTTCTGTATTATATAGGCTCAACAATACAATTATATACATATTGTTTGATGCAATTATATTTTAAATAAGAACTATAAAATTATTCTGTCTTCTGTATTTACCTACATAATTACCTTTACTGGTGGTGTTTTTTAATATGAATTTTAATTATTATCTGTTTTTATTTGTTTTCAGCCTGTAAAACTTCCTTTAGTATTTCCTATAAGGGAAGTCTGCAAGCAACATATTCTATCAGTTTACCTTTGAATGTATTTGTCTCTCATGTTTGAAACATAGTATTACTGGATATAAAGTTGGCAGCTGAGAATTTCATATTTAAGCAGGCTGAATGATTCATTGTCCCACTGCTTTCTGGTCTCCATTGTTTCTGATGAGAATCTGATCTTTATAGTTCCCTTGTATGTAATTAGTCATTTTTTCCCTATAGCATTCAAGATCTTCTTTTTGTCTTTGTCTTTCACCATTCTGACCATGTCTAGTGTGGTTCTCTGAACTCATCTCATCTTAGAGGTATGAAATAATGTGTTTTGTCAAATTTGGGAAGTTTTCAGCCATCTTTTTGAAATTTTTTATCCCTTCCCCTGCTGGTACTCCCATTACATGAATGTTGGTACACTTAATGGTCTCACTCATTTTTCTGAGGCTCTGCTTAGTTTTCGTTATTCTTCTATCTTTCTGCTCTTGAGGCCACATAATCTGTATTAAACTGTCTTCAAGTTTGCTGTTTCTTTCTTCTGATAGTTCAAACCTACCGTTGATCTCTAGTAAACTTTTCATTTTGGTTTACTGTACTTTTCAACTCCAGCATAGTACGCTTGGTTGTTTCAAATACTCATTCTTTACTGATATTCTCTATTTGAGGAGACACTGTCATCATGTTTTCTTTTACTTCTTTATGCACGGTTTCATTTGGTTCTTTGAACATTTTTAAAGTAACCGCTTTTAAGTCTGTTTGCTAAGTCTACAATCTAGGCTTCAATAAAAGCCTGTTTTACTTGCTATGACTGGGTCACACTTGCATGTTTTTTAGAGTGTCTTGGAAGTTTTTTGCTGAAAACTGGATATTTTAGATAATATACTGTAACAACACTGGATACTGACTCCACCCTCCACCCCAGGGCTGGTTGATGTTTGCTTGGTTGTTCTCTTATTTATTTAGTGACTTGGCTGCACTAATTCTGTGAGCTCTATTTCTGAAATATGTAGGATGCAGCCTCTAAGGTCTCTACTGATGTCTCTACTTGTTTTTCTTTCAGTTTGGCAACCTAGATGTTACCCCTGGGTCTGCATAAGCCACTAATTGATCAAAGATATGCCTAAGCCTTCTTAGCCAGTTAGATTTTTACCTTCTACCATTGAATGTAGTGCAGAGTAAGGCTCCTATCATAGTTCAGGGAGTTGACACATTTTTGTCCCATATTTGGTGAGGGAATATTAGTTTGGAGGTTCCTCCTCTGATCATTGCTAAGAAGGCATAACTCTGGGCATTCACAGTCTTCTAGTCTGGCAATGATGAGTTTTATTTTAGTGCTTAACTTCGCTTCCTAGGAGTTGCTTCTGCATCACAGAAGCTTATTGTTCAGTTGATCAGAGTGGTATTTCAGTTCCCTGTGTCAGTGAGGCATCTGCCTGTACTGATGGTCTCTGGGTGGTGTGGGGGAATGCTTTGAAGTCTGTCCTGTGTCCTGTTCTGGTTGCTCCTGAGTGGGGGCCATCTAGTGTATGCATACACCCTTTCTAATCTCCAGAGTTGATTGTGATCCTAGGAGGGTTCTTCTTGGCTGTTTCTTTCCCTGGTATCCTCTATAAAACTTCTGGATGTCCTGGTGTTCTGCTCGTATCATGGAGCTACCAGCCTCCTCTTAATTGCTCATCAAGATACCTATTATTCATGACATGATCTTAGGCATGGAATTCTCCAGACTCTGCTCCAAATAAAGACAGTCCCTTCAAGCCGGTGTAGAGCTCCTCATTCTTATGGCCTACTTTCTCCCTGAAAAAACTACTCATTGCACCATGTTGAGGCTTCTTTTCCAAGTGACAAATGACACCCCTGCTCTATTAAGTGTGCACTGAAAAAGGGTGGGGTAGTTGGCAGCCCCTAGACTTTTTGGCTTTGATCCTCCCAATATGGAAACTCCTTCCTACACATGTACTGGGGTGGGAATGACTAGGGCTCCAAGTATTCTTGGCATGCTGCTTCTAGATTAGCGCTTCTGCCCTGGGTTGGGGGTGGGTGAGTGGGTGATCTTTACCATGCCTACCTGGACACAGGGCAGGAGTTGATGAGAAATGGCAATATTTTCTACCCCGGGTGAAACCACAACCCAAGAACCAGAGCTGGGAGAAGGAAACCTCATCTCCTTGGCTATGTATGCCTAAGGGTTAAATGATTAAAAAAATAATTTTCACCATATAAGTTGCAATTTTACTGGGGAGAGGGTTTGTCCACGTCCTTACTCTTTACTTCTGGAAGGGGAAGGGTCCTACTACGGACCTTTTTTTCTTATGGTAAAATATATATAATATTTACCATGTTAATAATTTTTCAGTGTACATTTACAGTGGTATTAAGTACACTTACACCATCACCACCATCCATCTGCAGAACTTCTTATTCTTTCCAACTTAAAACTCATGCCCACTAAACTTCTCCATAGAAGAGATAAATGGCTAACAGACACATGAAAAAATGTTCAGCGTCACTAGCTATCAGGGAAATTCAAATGAAAACCACACTGAGATACCACCTTACACCAGTCAGAATGGCCAAAATTAACAAGACAGGAAACAAGTGTTGGAGAAGCTGCAGAGAAAGGGGAACCCTCTTACACTGTTGGTGGGAATGCAAGTTGGTGCAGCTGCTTTGGAAAACAGAGTGAAGATTCCTTAAAAAATTAAAAATAGAGCTACCCTATGACCCTGCAATTGCACTACTGGGCATTTACCCCAAAGATACAGATGTGGTGAAAAGAAGGGCCATATGTACCCTAATGTTCATTGCAGCAATGGCCACAATAGCCAATCTGTGGAAAGAGCCAAGATGTCCTTCAACAGATGAATGGATAAAGAAGATATGGTCCATATATACAATGGAATATAATGCCTCCATCAGAAAGGATGAATACCCAACTTTTGTAGCAACATGCACTGGATTGGAAAAGATTATGCTGAGTGAAATAAGCCAAATAGAGAAAGTCAAGTATCACATGGTTTCACTTACTTGTGGTACACAGGGAGTAATATAGAGGACAGTAGGAGAAAGAAAGGAAATGGGAAGTAGGGTAAATCAGGGAGGGAAATGAAACATAAGAGACTTTGGACTCAGAAACAAACTGAGGGTCTTGGAGAGGAGGGGGTGGGGGGATGGGTGAGCCTGGTGGTGGGTACTGAGGGCACATACTTAATGGGGCACTGGGTATGGGGCATAAACAATGAATCTTGGAACACTGAAAATAAATAATTTTGAAAAATTAAAAAAAAACAAACTCATGCCCACTAAATACTTCCTATTTCACCGACCCCATTCCCCTGGAAATTATCATTTTACTTTCCATCTCTGAATCTGACTACTCTAGGAACCTCATATAAATTTAATCACACTATATTTGTTTTTACTGACTGGCTAGTTCGCTTAAGTATAATGTCTTCAAGGTTAAGCCATGTTGTAGCATGTGTCAGAATTTCCTTCCTTTTTAAGGCTGGATAACATTTCATTCTATGTATATACCACATTTTATTTATCAATGCATCCATCAGTGAAAACAGGTTGCTTCTGCCTTTTGATTATTATTATCTTCTTCTCATTCCTTGTATGTGATAAATTGTTTTTCTCTTGCTTCTTTCAAGACTGCCTTTGTCTTTTTTTTTTATTTAAAGATTATTTATTTATTTATTTGACAGAGCGAACACAAGCAGGGGGAGGGAGAGAGGGAGAAGCAGGCCTCCCGCCGAGCAGGGAGCCCGATGTGGGGCTCGATCCTGTGGGGCTCGATCCGGGTCTCCGGGATTATGACCTGAGCCGAAGGCAGTCGCTCAACCAACTGAGCCACCCAGGCACCCCAAGACTGCCTTTGTCTTTTAACAGTGTTTAAGTGTGGATCTTTGAGTTGACACTTGGAATTTTTGATCTTGGATGTGTAGATTTAATTTTTTCACCAAATTTGGGAAGTCTTCTTCTTAGTTCTTCACATATTTTTTCTAACCATCCTCCTCTCTCTTGGGTCACCTATTGTGCATATGTTGGTATGTCTGATATCCTTATAGGACTCTCAATCTCTTTTCATTTCTATTCTTCCTTTTTACATTTTGTTCTTCGGACTGGATAATCTCCACTGATGTACCTTCAAGTTCCTTGATCTTTTTCTTCTTTCAACTCAAATCTACTAATGAGCCTCTTCATTCAAGTGAATTTTTCATTTTGCTTATTGTATTTTTCAATTCCTGAATCTCTTCTTGGTTTCTTTTTGTAATTTCTAGCTCTCTACTGCTATTCTCAATTTGATGGGACACTGTTACCATATTTCATTTTTTTTAAAAAAAGATTTTATTTATTTATTCGACAGAGAGAGACATAGTGAGAGAGGGAACACAAGCAGGGGGAGTGGGAGTGGGAGAAGCAGGCTCCCTGTGGAGTAGAAAATCCAATGTGGGGCTCGATCCCAGAACACTGGGATCATGACCTGAGCCAAAGGTAGATGGTTAACTGACTGAGCCACCCACGTGCCCCTCATACGTCAATTTTTAAAATATGGTTTCCTTCAGTTCTCTGAATATATCTATTGTAGCTATTAAAAATTCTTATTTACTATGTCCTATATCCATACTCCCTCAGAGACAGTTGCTATTGAGTGCTCTTTGTTCTGTGTATGAAACACACATTATTATTTCTTTGGAAGTCTTATTTTAAATCATATATTGCATCAACCCTCCCCAAGCACTGTTGTTGCCATTGCTTTGTTTGTTTAGTGACATGTTTGGACTAATTTTACAGAGCCTGTCCCTGCTGCAGAGTGTGGCCTTATAGTGCTGCCCAGAATTTTATTTTTATTTATTTTAAATTTTTATTTATTATTTTTTAAAAGATTTTATTTATTTATTTGATAGAGAGAAACACAGCTAGAGAGGGAACATAGCAGGGGGAGTGAGAAAGGAAGAAGCAGGCTTCCCGCTGAGCAGGGAGCCTGATGTGGGGCTCGATCCCGGGTCTCCGGGATCATGACCTGAGCCGAAGGCAGTCGCTCAACCAACTGAGCCACCCAGGTGCTCCTTATTTTTATTTTTAACTCTTCTTTTCATTTTTAAGCCTAGCTTCCTAGGCATCTCCCTTGGATCAGCATAGCTTACTGGTCAGCCAATGATTAGTCAAAGGTTATACAGAAACATCTTGAGCTAATAAAGCTTCCATTTTTGCCAAGGGGATCTGATTGTAGGTTAGGGCATGCATTAAAATTTTAGGCAGTTATAAATCAGGCTTTTATTTTTACCTTGTGTAGGTCTCATATTCAGCCTGGTAGGAACATGTAATTGGCACTCTCTCCAGTTTCTCTTGAGTGTGTATATAACCCTATGGATGTACACAACCTTTCAGAGCCCCAAGAATATAAAGCAGCTTATCAAAGCCCTTTATGATTGTTGTATTGCCCAGACCTACCAGTTAAATTTTTTAGCGAGGTACACAGCAGCCACTGGCAACAGAGATGTTTGCCTTCCCTGATACTGTTACTGTTTTTGATATTGCCTGGACTTGAGGCTTTTCATTTAAAAATTTCTTTCTTATCTCAAGATCAGTTAAATCATTGCTTAGTTTTTATCCTATCTTTTTTCCTTTACCTTTATCTCTGTAATAAATTGGTCCAGAATTTATGTGAGGCAAGGCCTGAAACTGCTATTTTCTCCCCAAATATCAATATAGTTTTCTCAACAATTATTTAAAAATTCCTCTAATCCTCACTGATTTTTGAAGCTTCCTTAGGCTTGTTTTAAGTTATCATGTGTCTAGGATCTTACTATTATCTACTCTAAAACAATAACTTGTCAATTTTCATGATAGCATCACATCATTTTAGTATAAATTTATTAATACATTTCAGTATTTTTGTTTGTTGGAGCCGAGACTGCTCTTTTTTTGTAATCCCAACCTATTCTTCTTCATTTGCTTCTCCCAATAAACTTCAGAATTATTCTGTCAAGTGAACAAAAACTAGTTCTTCTTTATCTTTATTTTTACATATCAGAATGACACATGGTTAACTCAAATGCCCTATTACAGCTGGTAAGAAATCCACTGCATCTTAACAGAATTATTTGTCAGAAAAGATCCAACTTTACCCCTGAATCTAGAGGTACGACCTTGTCTAATTTCATGTTCTCTTTTCTGGAAAACTGTTGAGATTTGAATGAAACCTTGCTAGAAATGACAGGGCCTTTCTTTTTTTTTTTTTTTTTTTTTTTTTTTTTTTATGACAGGGCCTTTCTATACGCCTCTCCACATTCAACAGGGCTGCACCCCATCCCTGAAAGCCTGACAGAGTTCCTCCTTATCCTCTCCTCCTCAGTGGTGACTATTATTTATGCAAAGGTTATGCCTTCCTCAAACTGTACTAGCCTTTCTCGTAGACTCTCTTTTCTCTAGGCCAATTGTCCAAGGGCTGCATCAACATTAGCTTTTAGCCACAACTTCCCCAACACTACTTTACTTCAGTGAGAGGTATCTTATACCTATAGTTAGAAGAAGCAACTGAGAAGTTTAGATTCCTAGTACCCAATCCGGCCACAGTTCAACACTGCTACCCAGTCTTTACCTGACATTGCTGAGCAATGCATTATTTAGGATAAGTTAATCTTCATTTAAAGTTGAATTTTAAATTTCCAACCAGATTTTATGTTAATTTTTAAGACTGTATTTTTCTAACATTTTGTCTATTAAAGAGCATAGGAATTGGGAGTTGGAGAGACTTGGGTTCAAACTCTTAACACTACCCATTACTAGGTTGTTTTTAAAGATTTTATTTATTTGACAGAGAGGGAGCGTGAGAGGGAACACAAGCATGGGGAGTGGGAGAGAGAGAAGCAGGCTTCACGCTGAGCAAGGAGCCCAATGCAGGACTCGATCCCAGGACCCTGGGATCATGACCTGAGCCGAAGGCAGATGCTTAACGACTGGGCCACCCAGGCGCACCATTACTAGCTTTGTAAGCTTTGCAAGTCACTTCTCTTTGAGCCTTTATTCCCTCATCTATAAGTAGAGATATATAATATTTGCATTTTAGCACTATTAGAGGATTAGTAGCATTGTACGAGCTGACTTAGCACATTGCCAGGTACATAACATGTAATACTACAGAACCTGTTTTTGATGATTTTATGAACATTGATTATTGCCTTGTGCTTTATTAATAAACTTATATGGGTTCCTGGTTTATACAGGGCAGTTTCCCCCTACACTACATGGGTTCCTAGGTCTTTTTAAAAGTAATCTTTACATCTTTTCCCCCTGCTTTAGACAGTTTTTAAGCTACCACTTATCATTGCTGTCACTGGGGCTGGTTCTAAGAATAGGTCCTATTCCTTGTCTCACCTCCCTTACAATTTGCTGCTTCTAATCTGTTGTACAGTGGAAAATCAGATAACCTAATTGTCAGAAATGTGTCTGAATTAAGAATAAATAGGCTGAGCAGGAGGCTAAGGTGTTTTCTTCAGGGAAAGCATATGTAACCTATTAGACTATTAGAGCCTAGCTTTGTGATAGCTATTATAGCTACTCATAAGGCATTCTTAATTTCATGCTCCTGGAAGTGTTTCCAAAAAATTCAGAGAATCAACCACATGGAAAAAGCTACTACCGTGCTTTGAAACTAAAGGTAAACAAAACAGGTAATTCCAGAGTTAATATGGGACCATGCATGGCTGTGGCCTAGAAACATGTTAGAAGCTTGGAGGAAGGGGCGCCTGGGTGGCTCAGGTGGTTGGGCGACTGCCTTCGGCTCGGGTCGTGATCCCGGAGACCCGGGATCGAGTCCCGCATCGGGCTTCCTGCTCGGCGGGAGACCTGCTTCTCCCTCTCTCACTCCCCCTGCTTGTGTTCCCTCTCTGGCTGTGTTTCTCTCTGTCAAATGAATAAAATCTTCAAAAAAAAAAAAAAAAAAAAGAAGCTTGGAGGAAGGAATCCTGTCATTATTCTTATTGGGAAGACTTCTTAAGTGACCAATTTTAATCTCAAGGCAGTTAGAAAATTAACAAATATTAAGCATCTATTATGTGATAGGGCCCCTACATGCAATATTCCAATCCTCAAAGAGCTCTAAGAAATAAGAATTACTGGGCGCCTGGGTGGCTCAGTAGATTAAAGCCTCTGCCTTCGGCTCAGGTCATGATCTCAGGGTCCTAGGATGGAGGCCCGAATTGGGCTCTCTGCTCGGCAGGGAGCCTGCTTCCTCCTCTCTCTCGGCCTGCCTCTCTGCGTACTCGTGAGCTCTCTGTCAAATAAATAAATAAAATCTTAAAAAAAAAGAAATAAGAATTATTATAGTTATTTATGGTAAGGGAATGAATGCTCTACAAGGTTAAAGTGACTTATCCAAGCTGCAAAGTCCCAAAGCCAGAATTCAAACTAAGGTCTTCCAATTTCAAAGGTCAATGCTCTGTAACCCGCTGATGACTATTTTTTTAGAAGATTTTATTTATTTATTTGTCAGAGAGAGAGGGAGTGAGACAGAGCATGAGCGGGGTAGGGGGGGCAGCGACAGAAGGAGAAGCAGACTTCTCGCTGAGCAGGGAGCCTGATGTGGGACTCATTCCCAGGACCCTGGGATCACAACCTGAGCTGTAGGCAGACACTTAACTGACTGAGCCACCCAGGTGTCCCTGATGACTAATTGAGACTGAGTTCTCTGCACAAAAATTTACTTCCTCTAAATCAGCAAATAAAAAATGAGAAAGTATAATAGAAAACAGAATGTCATCCATAATCACTACAACATATATCGAGTACCTAGGACTTTAAAATGCAGAAGACCTCTATGGAAAAAACTAGCTCTACTAAGACATAAAGGAAGACCTAAATAAAGGGAGAGGTAAACTATGATCTCTGGATGGGAGTACTTAACATGATAAAGATGTCACCTCTCCCCAAATTAATCTATTAATTCAATTCATTGACCAAAAAAATTTGAACAGTATTTTGTGGAAACTGGACTAATTCTATGTGGAAGAATAAAGATCACATGATTCAGAAATAGTACACATCTGATGCAAGGAAAGTACAGAGTGGAGACTAGTCCTACCTGATATTAAGGCAAATTAAGAACCTATAATAACTGAAACAAGGTAATCCTGACCAGAGATCAAATAGGCAATGGAAAAAAATGAATCCAGCAGTGTATTCATGAGTACATAGGAACTTGGTACATAAGAGAGGTGGTAATGTACATCAATGGGGAAAAAAAGAGATCATTTAATAAATGAAGTTGGGAAAACTAGCTTATTATGTAAAGAAAATAAAATCAGATCCCTCCTTACAGAATATACAGAATAAATACCCACTATATTAAAGAACTAACATGGAAGGCAACATTATTAAACTATTAAAAATATAGAAAAGTATCTTTATGACCCAAGGGTAGGGAAGAATTTATTAAATAAGAGCTCAAAAACACACACCACAAGGGTACAATTTGAAGGGTGTGGCAAAACCAAAATTAAGGGGCGCCTGGGTGGCTCAGTTGGTTAAGCGACTGCCTTCGGCTCAGGTCATGATCCCGGAGACCAGGGATCGAGTCCCACATCGGGCTCCCTGCTCGGCGGGAAGCCTGCTTCTCCCTCTCTCACTCCCCCTGCTTGTGTTCCCTCTCTGGCTGTGTTTCTCTCTGTCAAATAAATAAAATCTTAAAAACAATTAAATATTTCTCGGTTAGGGGTGAAGTACACTGATGTCTATAAGTTATTTGGAAATGCATCCAAAGGATGGCTGGCTAGAAACAGACAGATGGACAGTTATATAGGATAAAGTAAATATAGTATAATATTAATTACAGAATCTAAGTGGTGGTCATATGGGTATTTACCATACTATTCTTCCAACTTTTCTGTGTGTATGAAATTATAACAATAAAAAAGCTGGTAAAAATGAAATACTTTTCAACAAAATATTGAACATAGTTTAAAACTGTGACTGAAAAATATATTTGATATACACACAGATACAGAAATGATATTTGCGATATACATATGTATATACACACATCTGACAAGAAATTTCTGTGATCAGCAAGACAAGTAATCTAAAAGAAAACTTGTAAAAAAAATAGGCACTGCAGAGAATGAGAAGAACAAATGGTTACTATGTATAAAGTGGAGGGGAGCCCGGGTGGCTCAGTCGGGTTGTCTGACTCTTGGTTTTGGCTCAGGTCACAGTCTCATGAAATCCAGACCCCCTGTCTAGCCCCATCAGGTTCTGTGCTCATCCCAGAGTCTACTCCATTCTCTCTCCCTCTGTCCTTCCGGAATCCACCCCTCTCATTCATTCATTCATTCATAAATAAACAAACAAACAAACAAATAAATAAATCTTTTTAAAAAGATACTACTTGAAGCCCACTGGACTGGCAAAAATTAAGAAGTTATGTGATATCAGTACAGGCAATACTATGAAGAAAGAGAGACCCTTATGTGTTGTTCACAGGATTATATATTAGTACAGAAATAATCTAGAGCAACTTGGCAATATGTGGCAAAAAGCCTATATGCATATCTTATAGGACCCAAGAATTTTACTCCAGAGTATATACTTCAGATAAACTGACAGAAGAAGACAAAGAAATAAAAACATCTATTAAGATATTTCCTGCAGCAGTGTTTGTAACACCCAGGAACTGGAAATCAATAAATAAAATACCGTGACTTAACTATTTGATACTATTTGATGTGACATTACTATTTGATGAATAATCCAGCAGTCATGAGGAATGAACCATGTATGACT
This sequence comes from Spilogale gracilis, assembly GCA_004023965.1. Lineage (NCBI taxonomy): Eukaryota > Metazoa > Chordata > Mammalia > Carnivora > Mephitidae > Spilogale > Spilogale gracilis. Next base: position 87,358 of record PITA01006692.1, read on the forward strand.
ATGGATAGATCTCAAAAATAACAAAGTGAAAAAAAAAAGTAGAATGAGATGTACAGCACCTTCCATGTTAAAAAAGAAAAAAAATCTACACATACAAACAACACTATAGACTCTGCAAGGATACACATATGTCTAAATAAATACATGGAGAATGGCTTGGAAGGACATACACCAAATACCCAAGAGAGGATAACTACAGGAAGAGAAGGGAATAAGATCATGAATGAAGACTGAAGGAGACAAAGACCAAATATAAAACTAAATAGAAAAGTTAACGTAGATCATGCCTGAACTGATGATGATATAGGATCATGAACTGGGGAGACTGTCATAGCAATCACCTTCAGTGTTTCTGAATTCTAAGCTAAATATAAAACAAAAACCTCCCCATCCCAAAACACCATAAAAACACATGCTTAAAGGAAATGTGAAAAAAGTAAAAGAGAAATGAACTGGCCACCTCCCCATCACATGGCTTACCGGAGTACACAGCACATGAGCAGCAGATGGGTTGGGACATTAGCTGGATTGAGCATACTGGGTGTATCTGACTTCATACAGGCCAGGAAGGCCCGCATCCTTCTGTTCTTGTCCTCGACGGCTTTGCCTAGCCAGAGTTTCTTGAGATTTGGGCAAGTCCATTCCCGAAATGTCAATGCAGACACCAGCTCAGGGGTTTGAGGTGACTTCCCTTTATAGGCAGACCACTCTTTGAGGATCACTGAAGGAACTAGAAAACAGAAATTGAGGAAAAAACAGGTTCTAGAGAATGAGCATTTCTCCAACTGGCCACAATTGACAGGATCTGTCACATTTCAACATCTTTTTATTTTTTGTTACCATAATTTTATTTGTTAGCAGTAGTAACAGCAGGAGTAGTAAACACTTATCAGATGTTTGACATGTGTTAAGAACTTAACATATAAATGTAAATTTCATTTACTTCTCAGAACTCTAATCCTGAGAAATATTATATCTATATTATCATAAAACATAGTGCTCATTTTTCAGATGAAGAAATAAAGGCTCAAAGTCACAGTTAATTATGCTGAAACTCATTTAAGGACATGTACCAGGCTACCAAGGAAAGAAATCCAATTAAGAATTACTTAATTTGTTGAAATTAAGTTGTTGAAATATCTGGTTTCATTACAGATTATGGGACACTCCAAAAGGTTTTTAAAAATTTCACAAAATTCTCAAAAAACCCAACATCTTTCAGATTTTTGAAGGTTTAACAGATGAGGAAAACATGGCTTCTGTCTACTTCTGGTATACCTCAGGCACTTAAGCTATGGCCTCTTTTACTGAAGACATCTAGCATCTACTCAATTACCCAAGCTAGAAACCTAGAAGTCTGCACTATCCTTCACCTCCTACACATCTGGTTATTTCCAAGGTCCTGCTGATTCTATTACTTGATTATCCTTTATATCTTTTCCCTTTTCTTCATCACAACAAATACTGCAGAGGTTCAGATCTCATCATCTTTCACCTGACAAGAGTCTCCAGATTGCTGTCCCTGACTTCATACTGTCTGGTCTACCTCATAGGCATGCTCCACAACTGTGAGAGTGCTCTTTTTTTTTTAAGGATTTTATTTATTTGACAGAGCGAAACACAGCTAAAGAGGGAACACAAGCAGGGTGAGTGAGAGAGGGAGAAGCAGGCTCCCTGCCGAGCAGGGAGCCCGATGTGGGACTCGATCCCGGGTCTCTGGGATCAGTACCTGAGCCGAAGGCAGTCGCTTAACCAACTGAGCCACCCAGGCGCCCCCAGAGTGCTCTTTTAAACAAAATTTTTAATTTTAAATAATTGATTCACAGGGAGTTGTGAAGATAGTTGACTATCTTTGTGTATCCTTACCCAATTTTCCCCAAAGGTTGTATCTAAAATATAAATATCAAACCTAGGAAGTTGACCTTGGTATAATTGTGTGTATAGTTCTCTATCACAAGTAGGTTTTTTTAAAATTGTATTTATTTATTTGACAGAGAGAGAGAGAGAGAGAGAGAGAGAGAGAGAGAGCAAGTAGGCAGAGCAGCAGGGTGAGGGAGAGGGAGAAGCAGACTTCCTGCTGAGCAGAAAGCCTGATGTGGGTCTTGACTCCAAGCCCCTGGGATCATGACCTGAGCCAAAGGCAGATGCTTAACCAACTGAGCCACCCAGGCACCCTTCACAGGTAGGTTTGTATAACTACCACTGCAATCAAGATACAGAACTATTCAATTACCACAAAGATCTACTCTATGCTATCCCTTTTTTGGTCACATGCAGTGCCCTACAGCACCATCCCTAATTCCTGGCAACCACTAATCTGTTCTCCACCCTTACAATTTTGTTAATTTGAGAATGTTATACAAACGGAATTATTGTATGCAACCTTCTGAGACTGGCATTTGCACTTGGCATAATGGTCTTAGGATCCTTCCACGTTGTTGCATATATCAATACTTTTTTTGCCAAGTAGTATTCCATGGTGTGGCTGTACCACAGTTTAACCATTCATCTTTTGAAGACATTTGGGTTGTTTTCAGTTTGGGTCTATCATGAATAAAATCTACTATGAATATTTGCTTATAGGTTCCTGCATGAAAATAAGTCTTCATTTCTCTAGGATAAATGCCCTGCAGTGTAAGTGCTGGGGTGCACAGTAGTCTATTTTGACTTTTGAAAGGAAATGCCAAAGTATTTTCTAGAGTGGTAGTACCACTTTACATTCCTACCAGCAGTTTATGGGTGATCTAGTTCCTCCACATCCGATCCAGCATGTGGTATTAACACCATTATTCATTTTAGCCATTCTGATAGATATGTAGTAAAATCTCACTGTGGTTTTAATTTGCAATTCCTTAATGGCTAATGATGTGAAACATATTTTCATGTCTCTATTTGCCACACGTATCATTTCTTCAGTGAAATGTTCACATTCTTTCGATCTTCTAATTGGACTGTTTTCATAATGCTTAGTTTTCAGAGTTCTTTATATATTTGACAGTAATCTAGATGTGTGGTACTTGTTCATTATGGATGTCCAATTCATCTAATACAATTTGTTAAAAGCACTATCTTTCCTCTAACAAAGTACTTCTGCAGCTTTGTCAAAAATCAGTTGGTTGTACTTGCTTGGGGTTATTTATGCATTCCCTACTCTGTTTCACTACTTTACATGTCCATACTACTACCACCAATACCACAGTATTAATTATTGTAGCTACACAGTAAGTCTTGTAAATCAAGGTGGAGTGATTGCTGCCAACTTATTCCTTTTCAAAACTGTTTTAACTGTTCTAGTTCCTTTGTCTTTTCATATGCATATTAGAATAATCTTGTATATATCTATAAAGAATCCTGCTGGGATTTGGATAGGAATTGTGTTAAACCTGCATATCAATTTGAAGAGAACTGACATTTTACTATGCTGAGTCTTCCAATTCATGGGGATCAGTCTCTCTCCATTATTGTAGTTCCTCACTGATTTTTTCATCAGCATTTTATAATTTTCACACACAAATCTTGAACATCTTTTGTTAAATTTATGCCTAAGTTTTCATTTTCTTTGTAGGAATTATAAATGGTATTTTTTTATTTTGGTCCCTCATATTCATTGTTGGTATACAGAATTTCTGTATACCAAAATATAATTTCTGTATCCTACAACCTAGATGAACTCACTTATTAGTTCTAGAAATTTTGTTGTAGATTGTGATTTGCTACATAGACTATGTCATATACAACTAAGGACACTTTAATTTCTTCCTTTCTGATCTGTATGTCTTTGATATCATTTTCTTACCTTTCTATGCTGGCTAGAGGTTTCAATACTATGCTGAAGAGCAGCAGTGAGGGTATAACTAGCCTTGCTCCCAATTTTAGAAGAAAAACATTCAGTCTTTCACCATGAAGTGTAATGTTAGCTGTAAGGTTTTTGTAGATGTTGAAGGGATTCTCTACTCCTAGTTTTCTGAGTTTTTTTTCATGAACTGTTGAATTTTGTTAAATATTTTTCTGCATCCATTGAGATAACCATACTGTTTTTCTTTTTTACCCTGTTTATATGCGAGATTACATAGACTGATTTTTCAAATATTGAACCAATATTGCAAGATCGAATAAACCCTACTGGGGAATGGTGTATAATTCTTTTTATATATTATTGAATTTTGCTGGTGAATATTTTGTTAAGAACTTTTACATCCATATTGAATGAAGGATATTGGTCTGAAGTACTGTTTTTATATACTGTCGTTATCTAGTTTTAGTACTGGGGTAATATTAGCTTCATAAAGTGAATTGGGAAGTGTTCTCTCCTATTTTCTGAAAAAGATTTGTGTAGAACTGATGGTGGTTCTTTTTTTTTTTAATTTAAAGATTTATTGCCGGACGCCTGGATGGCTCAGTGGGTTAAAGCCTCTGCCTTCAGCTCAGGTCATGATCTCAGCGTCCTGGGATCGAGGCCCGCATTCGGCTCTCTGCTCGGCAGGGAGCCTGCTTCCTCCTCCTCTCTCTCTCTGCCTGCCTCTCTGCCTTGTGATCTCTCTCTGTCAAATAAATAAAATCTTTTAAAGAAAGATTTATTGTCCACAATTAGTGCCTGACTATATAAAGCATTGCTGGAAATTAAAAGATTTATGAGACAGACTCTATATATTCTTTTTTAAAAAAATATTATTCAGGGGCGCCTGGGTGGCTCAGTTGGTTAAGCAACCGCCTTCGGCTTAGGTCATGATCTCGGAGACCCGGGATCAAGTCCCACATAGGGCTCCCTGCTCAGCGGGAAGCCTGCTTCTCCCTCTCTCACTCCCCTTGCTTGTGTTCCCTCTCTAGCTGTGTTTCTCTCTGTCAAATAAATAAATAAAATCTTAAAAAAAAAATCACCCGGAGAACTTTAAAAAAAAAATTATTCAGGGGTGCCTGGCTGGCTCAGTCAGTACAGCATCCCATTCTTGATCACAGGGTTGTGAGTTCGAGCCCCATGCTGGGTGCAGAGATACATTAGATTTTTTAAAAAATCTATTATTGGGGGCGCCTGGGTGGCTTAGTGGGTTAAAGCCTCTGCCTTCGGCTCAGGTCATAATCTCAGGGTCCTGGGATCGAGGCCCGCATCGGGATCTCTGCTCAGCAGGGAGCCTGCTTCCTCTTCTCTCTCTGCCTGCCTCTCTGCCTACTTGTGATCCCTCTCTGTGTCAAATAAATAAAATCTTTTTTTTAAAATCTATTATTGAAATATAATTGACACAAAATGTTATGTTTCAGTTGCATGAGATACAGATTTGAAAATTATTTGTTAAAAATTTGGCAGAATTCTCCAGTCAAATCAATTCAGTCAGATTTCTTTTGGGGGAAAATTTAAATTTTATTAATATTTACAGGGCTACTAAAATTATCTGTTTCATATTAGGTGTGTTGTGGTAGTTTATAATTTTGAGAAATTGCCCCATTTTGTTTAAGTTGTCAAATTTATGTGTTGAGTTGTTTGCAATATTCCCATATAATCCTTTGGATATCTATATGTACTCTCGTGTTATTTCTTACCTCATTCTTGATATAAGTAATTTTGTATTCCTATTTTCTTCTTTGGAGGCTTCCTAGAAGTTTGTCAATTGTTCTTTTTGAAGAACCAAGGTTTTTTTTCACTAATTATTCTGTTTTTTAAATTTTCTTTATTTTTTAATTTTATTTTTTTAATTTATTTTTCTGTTTTTAATTTTATTGATTTTTGTTCTTTATTAATAATTCTTCACTTTGGTTTGCCGCAAATGTTGAAAGGATTCTCTACTCCTAGTTTTCTGAGTTTTTTTTTTTATCATGAACTGTTGAATTTTGTTAAATATTTTTAACATTTTTAACATGGCAGGTTTAGCTTTCTCCTCTTGTTTCTAGAGGTGGAAATGTAGATGACAGATTAGAAATGTTTCCCTTTTTCTGATTTCAGCATTTAGTATTATAAATTTCCTTCTCAGCAATTTAGCTCCGTACCACAGATTCTAATATACTTTATTTTTATTTTCATTTCATTCCATGTATTTCTTTCTTTCTCTTGAGATTTGCTCTTTGACCCATGGATTGTATTATACTGCTTTGTTATTTTCCAGGTATTATAGATTTTCCTATTATCTTTCTGTTGTTGATTTGTAGTTTAATTCCGTAGTGGGCTAAGAATATACTCTGTACAGGGGCGCCTGGGTGGCTCAGTTGGTTAAGCGACTGCCTTAGCTCAGGTCATGATCCCGGAGACCTGGGATCGAGTCCCACATCGGGCTCCCTGCTCGGCAAGAAGCCTGCTTCTCCCTCTCACTCCCCCTGCTTGTGTTCCCTCTCTGGCTGTGTTTCTCTCTGTCAAATAAATAAAATCTTTAAAAAAAAAAGAATATACTCTGTACAATTTTAATTTGCTTAAATTTACTGAGTTTGTTTATGGTCCAGGATATAATCTGTCATGGTATATGTTCTCTAGGCACGTGAAAAGATCATATATTTTGCTCTTATTGCATGTTCTACTAAGAGTCAATTAGATCCTATTCATTGATGGTATTGTTGAGTTATATATTCCTGATGATTTTCTGTCTAGTTGTTCTACTCATTATTGAAAGGGAAGTTGAAGTCTCTGATTATAACTGTGGATTTGTCTCTAAGTTTTCTCAGTTGTTGCATCACATATTTTGTGCCTCTATGGCTTGGTGACAGACATTTAGGATCGCCAGTCTTCTTGGTATTAGTGACCCTTTACCAGTATATAATATCCCTTTCTTTCTCTGGCAATTTGCTTTGCTCTGAAGTCTACTTTATATGGTATTAATACAGCCATTCCTAATTTTTCTTGCCTAATGTTTTCATGGTATATAATTTTCCATCACTCAACTTTCAACATACATATCATTTATATTTGAAGTGAATTTTTGGAGATAACATATAATTGGGTGATTTTTATCTAGTCTGTTAATGACTGCATTTTAATTGGTGCAATTAGACCACTACATTTAATATAATTATTGATATGTTGGGGCTTAAATATATCATTTATTTGGTTTGTTTTCTGTTTTTCACATCTCTGCTTTCTTCCTTTTCCCTTCCTGTAGGTTACATGAACTTATTTTAGAATTCCATGTTGATTTATCTATAGTGTTTTTTAGTATTTCTGTGTATTCCTTTTCTAATGCATTTTCTAGGCACTGCATTATGTACATATAAGTTACCACAGTCTACGGGTGTTGACATTTTACCAGTTCTAGTATAGAAACCTCACTGGTTACATCCTTTTAATCTTCCTGACTTAGAATTGTCTTACATATTTTCCCTATAGACACTAAGAAACAAATTAAGCAGTGATACTTCTTCAACTATGAAACATAATTTAGAAAACACAAGAAAAGCAAAGTCTATTGTTTTTACCTACATATTTGTTCTCTCCATTGTCTTTTCCTTCCTTCCTGATCTTGCAAGACGACTCCTTTAAGTTTCTACTTTAATTCTAGTTAGTTAACACAGAGTGTTAATTAGTTTCAGGTGTAAAATACAGTGATTCAACACTTTTATACATCATCCTATGCTCATCATGACATGTATACTCCTTAATTTCCTTTACCAGCCTCCTACCTCCTCCCTTCTGGTAACCATGAGTTTGTTCCCTATGATTAAAAGTCTGTTTTTGCTTTGACGCTCTCTTTTTCTTCCTTTGCTTGTATGTTTTGTTTCTTAAATTCCACATTTGAGTGAAATTGTATGGTATTTGTCTTTCTCTGACTTATTCTGTTTAGCATTATACTCTTAGCTCCACCAATATTGTTGAAAATGGAAAGATTTAGGGGAGGGTCAAGATGGCGGAAGGCCAGGTGACCGCATTTCAGGGAGCTCCCTGAAGAGAGCTGAATTCCAGCAAAAAAACCACTACAGGACCACCGTGAACACCCATGAAACCAGCCTGAAATGTGATATTTCCCACTTCTGGACCGCCACGAGAGACAAAGAACATCGGCAAAAAGGTAGAAACAAATAAGAGGGTCTGGAGGCTTGCCCCCAGAGACAGGGGAGTGGGGAAGGAAGCCCGCAGAGCTGAACCATTGAAAACAAATACCCCAAAACGAAAGTGCTCTGTGAGTGAGGATTAACAGCAGATTACGGCCTGAATCGGGGCTAGAAAGAAGCTAAACACAGCGGAGCCCGGGGCAAGGCAAGGAGACTTTTTAAAATCTTTTATTTTCTTTCTTTTCCCGCTGCCCGGCCTCCCTCCAACCTGGCGGGACCCGGCCCCGGCGTGCGCAGCCGCCTGCCTCCGCCCCGGCGGGCCCGGGCGCGCGCCGCCGCCTGCCTCTGCCTGAGCCGCCACAGCTGCCGGAAAAGCAGCGGGAGTGGATTCTATTTCTACGCCGCTGCCCTTCTCTCCCATTTCTCTCCACACCGTGGGCCGCGTGTAGACCCCACCAGGGAAGACGTTTATTACAGACTTTCGTGGGACCGGAGAGGCCCCAGGTCCCAGGGCGCAGACAAAGTCGCGTGATCCAAAAGGAGTTGTGGCTTTGAGGTGCGGGAGTGAACCGACAAGCGGGGACGGGGGCAGAAATCAATACATCTGCACCAGCCCGGCTGTGACAGACTGCCAACTGGGAGGCTGGAAAGAGCCCCTCCCTATGTAGAGGCTCGCTCTGAGATGGAGGTCTGGGCACAGACATCCTGCTCCGACTTGACTTCCTCAACTGCTGAAAAAAGACGCAAAAGAAAAACGCTGAGCTACCAGAGAATTGTAACCTGATAATATGGTTACCATTGAGACAGGCCTCTAGCAGGGGGGCCGAGAGACTCAGCCTAGGAAGAAGGACTGAAAGGGAACGACACGCCCCGCCCCCAGAAAGCACACCAGAAGCTCAGGAGGACAACATTCCAATGCAAAACCCCAAATCGGGGGAAAGGCAATTTATTAAACTCCTGGCACTGACTACAAGTACCAAAAACTCTACAACTCATTGATAAAGTTTTCCACCTCATTTACTTTTTTAAACTTTTTCTAGTTTTACTTTTAAAGCTTCCACTTTAAGCTTAAAATTACATTCTCACGGTTATTCTTCTTTCAATTTTTATCCCCCTTCTTATCACAATGTGATACCCAATACAACACCCCATAACATTTTTACTTTTTTTTATATATATATATTTTTATTCTTTTTAATTTTCTTTTTTTTTCTTTTTCTATTTTTTTTCTTTCTCTTTTTTACCCTGAAATTCAAACACACCCCTGTATTTTCTCCTTCTGTTGTTCCCTCTTGTTGCCCTGTTAGCTCTCTCTGTTTCTCCCTTTCTTCTCTCCTCTTTCCTTTATTCTCTCTTTTACGTGTACATGTAGATACAAGCTCCAAGTCAACCCCACATCCCTATTCAATACTACCCCTATCTACAACGAGTTCCAATCCCCCTATATCATTTGAAAGTGGGCTCCACCAACAATAACAGCAAGATAAACTCTGCAGCATCTGAAACGCATTCCTTGCCCACAAGGAATGTCTGCCCTCACCTTCCCACTCTAGTTTGTCAGTGTATCTGTGTAACTGTCTTAAATTCTATATTATATAAGTACTGGTCTTGGGGGTCATATAGGTTGGGCTTTCCTTTTGACCTCTTCATTCACCCTTGATAACCCTTTCTTTACCCTGTAACAGCTTTGTACCATATAAATCCTATCACCGGGCCCCGCTCTGGAAGGGGTGTCTTTTCTTGCTTCCTCCTCTCCGTTTTCTTCTTTCTTTCCCCTCCCTTTACGGTGGTGAACTCTGGTAGCTCCAGAACCTTCCAAAGACCAATCCACCTAGATAGTGGCTGATATATTCAGTCATACACCCGCTCAACCACTCCTCGCCACAATGACCCGGAGAAGGAACGCCCAACAGCAGGAGAACCCTGAGACTGCAACCTCGGCCACAGAATTACTGGGAATGAACATAAACAATACGATAGATACGGAATTCAGGGCAGCAATAGTCCAAGCAATAGTCAATTTAGAAAAGAAAATTAGTCTCAAAATGGAAGCCATAGTAACAGAAGTGAAAGATGAGGTTAGAAAGGCTTTAGATGAGATGCAATCTAATTTAAATGTGCTAAGAGCCAGAGCAAGTGAAGCTGGAGATCGTATCAGTGATTTGGAAGACGCACGGAATAGGAAAGAGGAGCAAGAGAAGTCTTGGAGCAAACAACTAAAATCCCAAGAAAACAGAAAAAGGGAAATGAATGATGCCATGAAACGCTCCAATATCAGAATTATTGGAATCCCTGAAGGAGTTGAGAAAGAGAGAAACCTAGAAAATATTGTTGAACAAATCAAGGATGAAAATTTCCCAAATCTGAGGAATGAAACAAATGTTCATGTCCTAGAAGCAGAGAGGACACCCCCCCAAAATCAATGAGAACAGAAAAACTTCCAGGCACATAATAGTAAAATTCTTGAATCATAAAACCAAAGAATATGTCTTAGGGGAAGCTAGGAGAAAGCGATCCATTACCTATAGAGGGAGGACCATCAGAATAACGTCAGACCTTTCCACAGAAACCTGGCAAGCCAGAAAAGGCTGGCAAGACATATTCAGGAAGTTACATGACAAAAATATGCAACCAAGGATAATGTATCCAGCAAGGCTGACTTTCAAAATGGAAGGAGAAATAAAGAGCTTCCAAGACCGCCAAGGTCTAAAAGATTATGCAACCACCAAGCCAGCACTACAAGAAATACTAAGAGGGGTTCTTTAGAGGAGAAACGAACCCAAGAGTGACACAAAACAGTAAT
>PITA01006693.1:0-28095 GCA_004023965.1 Spilogale gracilis
AAGGGTGTGTGTGTGTGTGTGTGTGTGTGTGTGTGTGTGTGTGTGTGTGTGACAAGAGGATAGGAAACACCTATGGGAGGAGGTTATGAATTGAAGTGCAGTGGAAAAACACAGGGACCCTGGAGCCAGACCACTGGGTATGAATCTTGCACCTACCGCTTACTATCTAGATGGACTTGAGACAAATTTCTTAACCTGTGAGCCTCCATGAAGTGGGGCTAATAGTAAATACTAAGATAGTTGTGAGCATTAAGGGCAATGTATGTGAAGTGCTTAGGCCAGAGTCTGACGACATAGTAGGTACTCACTGAGAGAAACCAATTAGCTTTACAGAAAATTCCGGGCTTTGTTGGATCTGTGAAATTATGGGCTCTCTGGGTGTATTATAGCAGAATTACAAGTCTCTCACTGACCTGATTTAGCAGCCTTATTAATGAAGAAGCCTGGGACCAGGGCCCAAAAGCTTTGGTTTCCAGTACTGTTTCCACCACAATCACACCATATAACTATAAGGGGATTTCTTAAACTCTCTACGTTCTTAAGAGATGCTCACTTACCAGACAGGGTGCTAGGATGCTCCGTAAGTCAGAGCTTACTGCCAACATTCAAGGTGTTCTAAGCACAGAGCCCAGAGTGGAGACTGGGGTCCGGTGCGGGAGGAACACAGCCTGGCCAAGGTCACCGTGCCTGTGTGCTGAGATTTGTGAACATCAGCCTAGCAGGAGGCCGTGGAAATTTTCACAAACCAAAATTGGTATTTGGAGCTGAACTAAAAAGCCGTGAACACAGGATGTTGCTGAAAATGGTGCTGGGCAGGGCCGCTACCTGAGATTTTGGCAGGCTTTACCCCCTGCCAGTTAATTGCAGAAGGATGTTGGACCATCAGGAAACAGGGATTTGAAATGATCCCACAGGAAGTGTGAATAACAACAGAAGCAACAAACAAAGTCAGCTAGGCCAGGTCTGATGGGGGTGGTATTGGGTTGGGAGACAAGTGAATTCTCACTTTCTTCAATACTTGAGGAACTTCTAAGGAGGAGCCCATCTGGGATTCAAAGATGGCTTTGTGACAGATTCCTCCACTCCCTCTCCTCTCCTCCATTAACACCTCTGGAGGAGCAGCGGGGGTGGGGTGGCTCAGGAACCTCGTGGTCCTCCATGTAACAATTTGTAAAGGACACCAGCTATATTTTTGGGATGCCCAGCCCCCACTCCTATTTTTTTCTGGTAAGATCATGTGGATTCTTTTTTGGGGAATTTCCTCTCCGGATTATGTAGTCTTGGTGGAACTGTCAATACAGGTACGCTGCCCTCCGCTGGCCATTTAAAGTCTCCCTTGTGGATTCTGAGTTGAGCTGAGTTACTGGTAAGAATGGAACCAAGTCTGTTGGAGAGGATCTGACTCCCGGGCCCTCACTCAACCTTTACTTATATCCGCCTCTGTCCTGGTTTGTTAACTCTTCTCCTATTTTGTGAGCCCTTGAGATCATCCCAGGAAATTCTATTTTGCCTACCTGTGGTCTATTTCCATTTCAAAGAATAGACAGGGCAGTCGCTCTGGCTTGGGGCAGTCTTCGAGGAGGACAAGCCCAGGAGAAGAAAGAGCCCAACCTCTGCCATCTACCATCAGCCATCCCACCCCCATTCTAACCATGTGGCCAGAGGCAAACTACTAAATCCTTCTGAACCTCAGCTTCGGTAGAATGGAAATACTACTTAGTACTTTGTAGAACTGTTAGGGTTAAATGTATTTATTCACTCGTTCATTTAGTATTTACTCATAGCCACCATTTTTTAAATACTCTGTGAGGATCCAAAAGAGAGAAGTGAACAGGCAGACGTAATACAGTCCCTGTCTTCAGGGAATACACACTTCTAATGGGAAGAGAGAGCGTGAACTTGGGTTTACAAGTCTGATGGTGTTACCATAAATAGTACAAGGCACTGTTGGAGTAGTTAATAAGGGGATTCAAAGAATCCAGTAGAGGCCACATATGGAAGGGCCTTAGTAAATGTGACTTCCTTTCCCCTTCTCTCTCTGGTTTTCTTCTTCATCACGGTAACTTTACCACTGAGTGATCTTCGCCGTGTTCTTACAGTAGAATTGGGACACTGCAGAGAAATTGTGATTAGATTCTGCCTATTGTGTCTATGGCAGAAGTTGGAATCCACTCACCCCAACAGGTGGGCTTACCCAGGCATAAATGGAGGCTAAGGTTAGAACGATGGGGGAGGGAATAGGAAGGCACTTACACCATTTAAATTGACTGTTTCTGAGCCCAGAAATATCTGCAGGAGTCAATGTGGAAGAGACGTGTGCCTAAAGATGACATGGACAAGATAAGAGCAGGCAACTGCCCTGAGCTACTGGGCATCTACTTTCTGGCATCACAAGTCTCAAAATTCATAAATTGGTTGGAAATGATTCATAAAATGTTAGCATGAGGAAAGACCTTAAGGAATAGCTAGAAAGCCCCTTCTTTGGCAGAGGAGGAAGCCAGTGCTCACAGGTATTGTCTATTATCTCTGCCCTGAATGTGTAACCGTGTAAGACCTGTGCGAGGCAGTGAAACACACCAGTTACTTGTTCATGTGGACAAGTCTGGCGGATATGCCTTCTGACAAACAGTCTGGGTTAACCTCCCCAAGGGCAGGGACAAAGGGAACGAGGCTCTGGGCTCTGGGTTGGGGAGGGACAAAGACAATAAGACACAAATCCATTAGGGTTCTCCTGACATAGCTGGGGAGTTGAGATACCCACAGTATCAAATCACACAAAGCAACAAGAAGTGGGAACTGCCTGCTGATTATGGTTATGAAGATGATCTAGGATCATTCCCCTCTTGACATCTGTGAAACCCTTCTCGTCAAATCTCCCCCACTTTTCTTCCACATCTCCTACTGGAAGTGCCTTCTCCTCAGACACTCATATCTATTAATAGTGATGCTATCTTCCAATCACAAAGGCTTGAAATACTGGAGTTAGCTTTTACTCCTTTCTTCCCCTCCTTCCCATATCTGATTAGTCACCAGATTCTGTTGAGCTGATCCTTAAATTCTACCTCGTCCTGACCAAAGACATCAGGATAGTATTTCTAATAATCATGTCCCTGCTCAGTCCTTCAGGGTGTTGTAGAAGAATGTGTAGAATGAAATCCAAACTCCTTAGCTTATACTGTCTGTGGATCAAGTCCCAACTCCCATTTCCTCTCTCAAGTCTCCTACAGGAATGTATTGGCCATGGCTTTTTGCTTTTGGGGTGTTTTTTGGTGTTTTGATTCTTTGGCCTCTGGGCCTTGCTGGCCCTGGAGGGACTGACCCTCCCAGGGCTGGCCAATTCCTAGAGATCGTAAACAACTAGCCCCAGAGTGCACCTTTCAAAGGCAAACGAGAGGCACCTGGCTGGCTCAGCTGGGGGAGCATGAATCCCTTGATGTTGAACCCCACACTGGGTGTAGAGTTTACTTCAAAACAAACAATAAAGAAGCAAGGCAGCGTGCTTGTCTGGCTTAGTCAGTAGAGCAGGCATAGCTTGATCTTGGGGTTGTGAGTTCAAGACCCACACTGGGCATAGACATTACTTAAAAAAAAAGGGCAAACCAACCAATCAAGAGCCCACACCCCAGCTATCTCCTCTCTCTCTCACCCCCAAGGCTACTTATTCCCCTGCCTGAAACACGTGGGGGCCAGTCCCCAGGCCCCTGACCCCACTAAAGTGGTCCCAGCTAGCCAGCTCTAAACTTGCTGACCCTCTCTTGCCCATTCCTTCCCATGGAAACCACAGTTAAGGCTCTGGCCCTTGTTTTGCCCTGTTCCTTCTGCTTGCTGACCAACCTCGATGCTTCCCCCCACAGCCCCGTGGGGTGTATTTTGCCCTTTCTCCTGGGACTGTGTGTATAACTATCTTTTCAAGGGCAGTCTTCTCCTAATCTTCGGTTGGCCTTGCCATACCTAAATAATAAAAAGACTTCTACTTCAACGCAAGGAATGTCATACACCAGAGGAGCTCTCTGCTTCCCCAAAGGCTCCTCCCACTTTCCCACTTCTTGAGTTTGCCTGCTTTATTTGTTGCTCCCGGAATGAGTTCTCACTGCCATTCCTGCAGCTTACAGTTCCGTCCATACTTCACTGTGCTCTCCCCAGCGGTGGCCTGGATCACTGGGGAGGTAAAGCTGAAGGTGTGACTTGTCCTAGAACACACAGCAAGTAGAGGGCGGGGGCAGGTGTCAGAGCCCAACAGGCTTTCTCTGCACCCTTTTCCATCACTGCATTGGCTCAGGTCCTATGAGTATGTGCAACAGGAACTAGCCCTGGCCTACTGGTGCACAAAAGGGATTTCTGGGAAGGATGCTGGGGCGCCTTGTATAACAGAAGGTGTTGAAGGACCAGATCGCAGGTGACGTGTGAACATGGGTGGTCCTGGGGGTGTAAGTCTGAATCTTCCCTTCAGATCCCAGACCTTAATAGGACTCAGTTCAATCCCTTAAAGTTTCAAATAGTTGCAAGTAAAAATGTGAGGGACCCTACATGGTCAGGTCAGGTATAAGCCCTGGATTAAATGTGGGGTGTGTTTGGGCGAGGGCAAGGTAACAATACTGATGTGATCACTGGGGGACCACTCCTGCCTATTGGAGAGGTCCCCAAAGGAAAAGGGAACGGCTGGGATTTGATCATATACCCCAATCTGAGTCTCCTACAGCCATCTTTCTAGTATTTTCAATACTAAGTTTCTCAAATCAAACTAGGTATGGAAGGCTCAAATGAAAGCAGCTCCGAATCCAGTGAGCAACTGTCGCTGAATGCCTGCTGAGTGCGAAGCAGTAGGCGGGAGCCTGGGTGGGGAAAAGCATGAGCTGGAATGTGAAAATCAGTAAGCTATGGCTCAAGGACGAGATAGGCATAGAAATCAGGGCAATGCCAAGCAGGATAAAGGCTTGACAATGCAAGGCTCCAAAAGAGAAAGTTCTGAAAGATTTTGCAATATGAAGAGATTCCCTAAAAGGGGAAAACCAAAAAACTCAAGTTCAGATTTTCCTTCCTATTGCAATTTTATCACGTGCTGGAGAAACTATACGTGATTCCACATGGAAAGAAATAGAGTTATTTCCCCCCACTTTAGTCCAGCCACCAATCCAAACTTCTGGACCCCTGAAATGGGCACTTAGGGAAGTGTCAGGTTCAGGGGGCCCATGTGCCCCTGCCAAGCCTCCATTCCGATGGCCTGGATAAACATGTGTCTGGGAAGGGAAAAGAAGATTACTAGAGGAGTTCTGCCTAGAGTCCTATGAAGATTTCAGACATTTGTTACATCAGGGAGACCCTTCAGAAAATCTGTAGGCACAGGCAGGGGGAAAGCCCTCTAGCATTCTTACTGATAAGGTTTGGGACAGAGTCCTCTGGTGATAACATCTCTATACAAGGAGAGTTTGCCACAACATTTCATAACTCAAAAGCCGTGAGCCCAAGGCCACACTGTTGCAACATATCTGGATCGCTTTTAGCTGTGGTGGTGAGAGAGTGAGAAGAATGTAAACATCTTGGTCCCATCGGGATCATCAAAACAACCTGGCTTATGGAGAGCACCAGGTGCCCCTCTTGACTCCCTGGGTGGGGGGAAATCAGTTAAGGACCTGCTGCAGGGTGGGGAGCACCAGGGCATCTTTACTCACTACTGAGCCTTTGGCTTGTCTTTAGTCGCTGGCTACAGGAGGAGGCTAGGCTCTGGGGACTCCGGGAAGGGAAGGCTAGAGCAGCAGGTGAGGGGGGAGCCTGAGATGGGGGAGGGGTGCCTGTTTGGGAGCAGGGGCATTGTTTAGGCCGGTTTTCACCGCTGACTTGGGGGAGAGGAAGCAAAACAGCATTGGTGTTACCATCCGCAGTCTGGAGCAGAGAGGTGAGCAGGGGAGGGCAGGGCAGGGAGAAACCCTGCTGCTCAGTGTTCCTGCGGGCCCACGGCGGGCGTGCCAGGCACTGCTGCATTTTCTTCCACTTGGGAACTTACTTAGGAACAGAGACGCCTCCAGCGTTGGTAGTTGGAGACTTAACAAAAATATGTCCGATATCTCCTCAGCCTTAATCCACACATAAGCTTCATCTCGCACACATGGCTTTCTTTAGCCAAGCTTTGGGTCTCCAGCCCTGGGTCAGAGAGCTTAGAAAGCCTTCCTTTGGAAGCCGACAACTGACAATAAACACAGAGGCTATGGGGGGGGCAGGGGGGGACAGACTCATAAAAATAGTAGCCCGGCTACCATGTCTCCTCTGCTTCACTGAGTTCCTCAAAAATAAGTTGCTTCACTATAGTCATACTGGGAACATATGTGTATATTGAAGTTATGTGTGTTCATTTGCCAACAAATACTGATTGAGCC
This sequence comes from Spilogale gracilis, assembly GCA_004023965.1. NCBI lineage: Eukaryota > Metazoa > Chordata > Mammalia > Carnivora > Mephitidae > Spilogale > Spilogale gracilis. The sequence goes on from PITA01006693.1 coordinate 6,372, forward strand.
TCACTGTATGCCAGGCATTGGACATACAGTGGTGCATGAAATTGGCGCGGTTCTTGTCATGATGTTTATAATCTACTAGGTGATACAAACAGGAGACTGATAACCTACGCTTTAAGTGCCACATAGAAATGGCTGGAGGCTGCAGGGTGCTGTGGAAGAAGTCATTCCTTACCATAGGATTTTTAAAAACATTTTAAAAAACTTAATATATAGTATATTATTGGCTTCAGAGGTGGAGGTCAGTGACTCATCAGTTGCGTTTAACACCCAGTGCTCATGACATCACATGCTTAATCCAGTTACCCCTTCCTCTCACTGCCCTCCCCTGCAGCAACCCTGTTTGTTTCCTATGATTAAGAGTCTCTTATGGTTTGTCTCCTCTGGTTTCATCTTATTTTATTTTTTTCCTCTCTTCCCCTATGACCTTCTGTTTTGTTTCTTAAATCCCACACATGAGTGAGTACCATAGTGTTTTGACTATCCACTTGTCCAAAGCATGGCTCTAGATTCTAGAGGAAGAGATCTAAGTAAATTGGGAGGCTTGTTTGAGGAGGCAACATTTGAACAGGATGTAAATGGTGAGGATGATCAGAGGATCAAAGAGGAAGGGTAGGAGGCACTGAACTCAAAATGAGAGGTCAAAGCTTCCTAAAGGTAGTGATGTCTGAGCTGAGCCCTGAAGGATGAACAGGAGATATTCAGGTGACCGAGGCTAGGGTTTAGTGAAGTATTCCAAGCAAAGAGAATATAAAAAAGCCCAGGAGAGAAAGAGTAGAACATACGAGAAATTTGTGCCTGGAAAGGTGAGGGTGTGGGAGGTGTTCACTAGCTGCCCCCCCCCCCAACTCCCCTTTGCCTGGCAAAATTTATCATTTTTATTTTTTATTTTATTTTAACTTTTCTTATAGAAGGGTCATTATTTTTGTTTATGTTCTTTTCTGTTTTAATAACCTTACTGATACACTAGTCCAAACATGTCTGGACAGCTGATAGAACATGCCAAAGGAACCCCTACCATCTGGTAGATAGAACATCATTACGTATAGAAAATCCCAGATTATGGCAATTTTCCACCCAATAGTTTAAAAGCCTCAATAGGACTTAAAAAAAAATGGCTGAGGAAGAAATGCATAAGAATATTCTTAGGCCAGAGTCCCCTGTAGTGGGGCAAGGTAAGAGGAAGAAGGGAAGGGAAACCATTATGTACTGTGTCAACATCATACTTGGGGAATATGCTCTCACTTATTCCTCCAAATGATGAGGTAGGTATATAAACCCCACTTTATAGCGAAGCAAACCAAGGCTCAAAGTATAGGGGAAAGCCAGTTTTGGCTGACTCCTTTGTTATGCTGCTTCTAGGCGCTGTTTATTTTTAATTGGCAACAGGTGAGTAAAGGGGCATTAGTTCCCAGTTGTTACATCTATGCTTTTAACCTCACTGAAAATATTTAAGGCCCTATTTGGTGTTTAAAAGACATTGGAAGACTGTCCATTTTACTCAATAATATATACATCAACTGCTTCATAAAGCAGAAGAGAGCCTCAAATACCATGTTAAAGCAGACTTTTTTTTTTTTAAGATTTTATTTATTTATTTGACAGAGAGAAACACAGCGAGAGAGGGAACACAAGCAGGGGGAGAGAGAGAGGGAGAAGCAGGCTTCCCGTTGAGCAGGGAGCCCGGTGTGGGGCTCGATCCCGGATCTCTGGGATCATGACCTGAGCCGAAGGCAGTTGCTTAACCAACTGAGCCACCCAGGCGCCCCCAGACATATTTTTAAAGCTAAAAAACTAGAATGCATTTCTAACATTTTCACACTACTTCTAATTGAGAGACATTCTTAAAAATGCAATTTGGATGCAGAAATTTTGAAATTCACAGAATACATCAAGGACTGACATTTTTGGACCTGAAGCCGTCTCAGAAAAATCCAGGATGAACAGGGTCCTACAAGTATGAAAATGAATCACTTTAGCAAACTATAATCAAGTGTGTAAATAATGCTTTTCCATAGTACTTGATGCATACTTACAAGTCTTTAAAACCAATTGATTTGATTGTTATAGCGCTTGGTACATTGTAGGAGGTAAAAACCCAACTGTAGTAATTATGAAATTTTTGCTCACTTGCCTCTTACACAAGGATGTGAAAGGTTATTAGAGATGGAATGTCCACCAGCTGTTCTATCTCCACTGAGGTCAAAGCAGTAGGAATGGAACACCAGCTAAGTAGAGTGGAGGGAAATTAGAATTACTATGGCTAGGATGGGGTGGGAAGTTGGGAAATCAGTATAATCCTGTAGATGTTTAAAAATAAAAGGGCTGGGGTCTCCGGGTGGCTCAGTCGGGTAAGCATCCAATTCTCGATTTCTGCTCAGGTCATGATCTCAGGGTCCTGGGATTCCAGCCCTGTTGGGGCTCAGCAGGGGGTCTGTTTTTCCCCTTTCCCCTCTCAGGTTCTCTCTCCCTTGCCCTCAAATAATTAAGAGAACAAAAGGGGCTGTCCTTGGCCTGGGGCTGTCCTTGTGGGATTTGGAAATACCTCCTAGTGTCAGGTTCCTAATCAACCCCAAAGTTTTGACAGTGCATTTGGTTCTCTACTGTGGTAAGAAATGTGGGAGGGGACATAAAACAGTCTCTACCTTCTAGAAATTTATCATCTGGGTATAGGAAATCAAGGAAATGATCATTTGGATTGATCAGGAAAGGTTTTGTAGAGGGAGGAATCTGACTTCTGACCGCCTACTAAGAACACATTTGGGATACACAGAGGAGGGAGAGGCATTGCAAGGTTAGGGCAACTGAAAGTTCAAAGACCCCTTTAGGGCTCTTGGAACCTAAAGCCTGACATCAAAATATTGTTTGCATTTAAATTACATATTTGTTGGGGGGTGGACACAGTCTACTGAAAAGAGATTATGTAAAAAGGAATGAGGCATTTCACTCCCTATCAAATTGTACCAAACTTAGGAAAATAGGCACCCTTTTAAGAGAGGTTTTTGGCTTAATATCTTGTCAGAAAGCAAATTAAATATAATTTAAATATATTCAATTAACAAATATTTATTGAATGCTTGTTCAATAAATGCCAGGCCTGACTGTCACACTACATAGGAACAAATAACAAAGATACTTCCTCAGAACACACAACCAAGAGATGTAAGATGCTGGTGTTTACACATAAAAGTCAGGAGTTTCGATTCATGATGATTTCACATTTCATATGCCCATTTATCTGTGGAGTTTCAAAATAAGAAATTAGAATGACAGGACACTCGCATAACACCAGGCATTCATTTCACAAACCTTGAGGGGAAAGTGTAGAGGAGCATTGCTAATACTTGTCCAAAGACTACTCGTGTGTGTAAAACACACACATACACACAGTGGGTTTTGTTTTTAATCAGAATAGCTGAGTGTAGGAAGACCAGCAACAAGCAAGAAATAAAGAAACTTCTAATGGGTAAAAGAGTATTAAAGTATCTAGACAAACTAGGAGGTGGTTAGATGCCCCACACCTCCTGCTCCTTTTGCTTATGGACAAAGCCAAAATAACGAAGGGAGGCTACATAGCCATACATCTGCTTCTGATTTACTGTCTCAATCTTGTCCAAATTGGGGTCCTTTCTAATCTTCAGAGAAGTTACAGAAGGAATTTATACATAATTAAACATACACCTATAAAAACGCATCATCAATAGAATGTAGGTAAGGAATATGTACAAAAATTCTGATTAGAAAGAAATGACCAGGTGCTGGGGCGCCTGGGTGGCTCTGTCAGTTGAGCGACCAACTCCTGTTTTGACTTAGGTCATGATCTCAGGGTAGTGAGATCGAGCCCCGAATCTGGCTGTGCTCAGCATGGAGTTTGCTTGGGTTTCTCTGCCTCTGCCCACTGCCCACCCAACCCCCGCTCACGCATGCTCTCTAAAATCTTTTCATTTTTTAAAATTTATTTATTTAACAGAGAAACATAGAGAGGGAACACAAGCAGTGGGAGTGAAGAGGGAGAAGCAGGCTTTCTGCTAAGCAGGGAGCCCAGTGTGGGGCTTGATCCGGGGACTCCGGGATCATGACCTGAGCCGAAGGTAGATGCTTAACGACTCAGCCACCCAGGTGCCCCATGCTCTGTAAAATCTTAAAAAAAAAAAAAAAAAAAAAAAAATATATATATATATATATATATATATATATATATCAGGCTGCTCTTCCATTTTCTAATTTGTCATTCCCCAGCTGATAGGTTACTACTGATTTTAGGATCTCAAAAGCTCATCTCTTGGTTCATCTTGGTTTCCTACTAGAGGGAGTGACTTCTCTGAATCAAGAATTAGAGATGAATCTAGAAGTTATTTATTCTCTATTTTCTGTCATAAGATAGTACTAAGTTTCCTAGTGCCAAATCATTACTTTCCTTGAAGAATTCCTTCAGTAGGATCCAAGATGGAATCCACTTAAGGGCTGGGATGTGTGTTAAGTTTAAAAGGGCATTTTGCATATGGTGCATGCTTAAATCAGAATTCTAAACCATTTACAACTGTTTTCTAGTCCTCTTCCTTGCCTTATAAAAGCTATGTACACTCCAATAATATTTTTGCTTAACCTTTTGAATTCTTTACCAGACCTTTTTTTAAAAATATTTTGTCAGACATTAATTTTTTAAAAGCACTCAAAACCATGGTAAAGGGCAATTTATTCTTTTAAATTTTCTTCTATAAAGAAAAAAAATTAGGCCACATTAAGCTTAAACTATTTTGCCATCGCTTTTCTGACTTCATTTTTACAATTTTCTCACCCAACCTGCAACTGCTTTCCTAAGATCAGGGCCTTTTTCAGATATCTAAAATGTCATTATTTAGTAAATACTTGGCTTAGCACTGACCTTTGTGGTTACTTTGTTGAAAATCTCGCTGTAATTTGACACAGCATTAACTTCTCCTGATTACTTATCTACTACATGGGTGATAATACCCATTCAAGAAAGGAAGACTGTTCAAGCACAAAATTTAACAAAATTAGGAAACGACAACCTCAGAGAACAAAGGGAAAAAAATCTGAACGGGGAGTTGACATCTCTGCCTAGTGTTAGGTAGTGTTCTTTTAAGACCACAGACAGCACGCACAACGTGGGCGGAAACAATCCATCTGCAGTCACTGGCAGACAGCATTACCCGCCAAATTTGGCCACAGTTTCTTAAGATAAATAACTTCTCGGTGACGTGCAGGCCTGAAATTACATAAACAGCAGAAATTACTAAGACCTAAGCCTACATTACATGTCTTGTGGGTTTCAAGATTTTACGCAATCAATATCCTGACATCTGTAGCCCCATTTTGTTCCTAAAATGTTGATGCCAGAAACATGAGATTAACATCACTTGATGACTTTTGTTCAGATTTTGAAACAAACTAAGTTTAAGTCTTTGGAATAATCATTCTTGGGCCACGTTTTTATTTAGATCATTAAGACAACCATAATCATCTCCATATAAGGAAAAGTTTCATTAAAAATGCTACAGAGCTGCAGCCTGTTTCGAAAACCAATACTTGTAGCCTGTTGTATTAATAGTTCTAAATGTCTAAGGCTTATTAAATGAAAACACCCTTAACAGTTTTATCTCAAGAGTCTGAGCAATAAGCATATTAAAAAGCTGACAATGAAAAATAGCTGAATATTCTGGGAACTTCCATAATAATAGGAAATGGCATTAACTAGTTACCTTCTTAATCATTCCCTAAAAATGACTACTTTGACTATAATCTTTTAGGCTGATATATGCCATTTAAAAATGCTGTTTAGAAGGCTGAAAAATTTGAAGAATATGCATATGGAGGCTCCTTTCAGATTTCTATCTATATAGCACCCAACATTCTCTAGTAGGACTGAAATTCCCTGAGAACTAATTTACAACACTGGATGATTTAAAACACTGGTTCCTTTTATCTCCCACTCCCCCTGCGTATCAGCCTATCAGCCAAGTTTTCTTCTAACACTGATATTAATAAAAAGTTGAAACAACAACCCCAAATATTAAACTTCCTTAGAGAACATCTCCTGCCCTGTACTCTTGGTAGTTAAATTTTTCTTCCTGTTAATTTTCTTAGATTATGTTAACTTGATTGCCAAATCACACCAAAAAAATTTTTTTAGCTAAGACTTTGTTCTGATTTCTGAAATGATTTACTGCTCTGTAATTTGTTACAAATTTCCTACAAATGAGGTCAATGAACACCTTTTCTATAACAAAAATTTACTTCCCTCTTTTACGTATTAGTTGAGCCAGGTCAATTTTTATTAATCTACTGCCTATTTGCTGGAGAGAGCATTCATCAATCTCTGAAGGACAGTATTTCCAGTGACTGATACTTTATTTTTTAAAAGGTATTTTTCAAATGAGTAGTCAGACATAAAAAATATAAAATAACTTTATTAAACATACAAATTCAAGAACATTCAAGTTTTGTTTTTAAAGATTACAGTAAGAGAAGACAGAGCACATCAGTGGTAATGGTTTATGTATATACTATACTTACCAAAGAGAGTAGGGAGACATACTAACTTGAATGTACAAAATAACAGAATGTATGTACTATATTCCTAGACTGTTTCTATTATCTCTACTAAATGGGAAACTTCTCAGCAGATCCATAACCCCAGACTTATTTCCCACAGAGTTTGATATATTGTCATGTCTATCATTTTGGAATGTTGTAATATGTAAGCCTCCATCTCTGGTCCTCTTCTATTATGGCCACTTAATTCTCTTCCCAACACACCCAAGACTCTGGTAATCAGCCTTCTCTGAGCAGGACCAATTTAGTTATAATAGGATGTAGAGATCCTGATGACACTAAGCAGAGGAAAATACCTTCAATAATATTCTCAAGGCCGTATTTACTTTTCCTTTTAGCAATTACCTAATTATACCTGAGAAGGTGAGAAAAAGAAAAGCATTTTGGACTATCAGTATTCACCTTGGCTCTGCAGCTTCCCTTTAAACAACCAGTGTATGCAGTGAGTTCCCAACTGTAAACACATACAATATTTAACAAAGCACCCAGAAACTATGTGGAAAGCACCATATTTCCAAGGAGAATGTGTTAGGTGGGGAAAGAGAAAGTGGAAAAATCAAGAGAGAAACCATTAAGAAAAACATGCCAATTCACACACACAAAATGTTTTAACGAAAGACTATGAAAAATGGATAAATTAAATTTAGTTTTAAGTGATATTACCTCCAACATTTTTTCATTAATTGTTTTAGTGTTTGTAAGTATAATATATGCCTCTAGATCTCCTTTACCTACAAAATGGTTAGAGTACCAGCACCAGGTTGAGTTTTCTAAAAGTACACATAGCTCACAGTTTAAAGAAACTCCTTTGGTCCGGATCACATCCATTAATTTTTATACTTACACCTCAAACTACTATGTACTAGGATAAAACAGCTTCTTTTTCTGTATATGGCAGTGACAAGTAATTAGGGAGGCTGAAGATCTGATTCTACTTAGGTAGATCTAACTCAAAGATCACATAGTCCAAAGAACTATCCCAGGCATTTTAAGTAATCTTAATCCATATTTTGGAATATGCCAAAGAGCAAATACTAAAATTTTAAAATAAATTACTCATCCTTCCCTGGTCTCTAATCAAGAAGTTATAGCTACTACAAAGAACTTTTTCACCTCGCCTCATAATACACAATAGCAAACAGTACATGAAGAATAATCACAAGTTCATATCTTTAAAAAAAGGGTGCAAGAGAGCCTCTTCTGCCGTTATTCTTGAAGCTGGATTTAGATCTAGAAGTTTATCAAGCAGGTCATAAGCTTCATCAGGTACCTCACTCCAGCCTTCTAAATTGGTAGTAACCATATTCAAACTACTCCCACAGCCATTACTGTCCCCTTTATGCAACAAATTTCCTGAGTGCTGTGCTTGAGGTGTTTGTATAAGGTGAGAAGCTTTATGGTCAGTCTTTTCTGAAAAAGTTGGGTCATGAGAAGCAGGCCCTTGTATATCACTTGTTAATTTGGGAGTGTTAGAATCGATACCTCTGAGCTTCTCACAGAGTTTTCTCAAGTCTTGTGCTGGGACTTCTTTGCTACACAATATTGATTTGCCTAAAGAAGAAAAAATATGCATACTTTATATCTGACTATATCAGAAGTCTCTCTCATAAGAATCATGCAAGTCCAACCGTGCACTTTGTGGATATATTTACACTGAGATGGGGCACCACATGCTAATATTCAAGTTGTGTTTTGTACAACATAGTGGAAGGTCAACTCATAAACTGAGACGTAGTAAGTAGAAAGCAGTGATTTACTAAGCTATGTAAGGGACTCACCTGACTGCCCATTTCTTCAGCTTTACCATATCCTCCTGTCATTTGTCACCAGCTGTAGCTCCCATTCCCTCTCCTTTTAAACTTCTACATGCCTCTGGCTACATGGTTCCTATCTTTGCCTGGGATCTCTTGCACCCCCCCATGTGCCTAGGATACTCCAACTTGTATCATCATTCAGCTTAAGAATCACCTCTGTAAGGCCTGATACTCTCAGAGTTGCACATTCTAAACTTGTTATACTTGTGAAAATTTCTACTTTTACTTTCACTGGCCTTTATTGTAACTGTGGATCTGTTCACCTAGTAGACTATGAACTCTCTGAAGATAGGGACTATTTAATTTACCTTTGAATACCCAAAGCCTAGACAGTGCTGAGTATGCAATAGGCTCTAAATGTCTGCAGGACAAAAGACAAAAAAGCATTACTCAGCCTCTCATGTCGTTGCTCAGATATCACATCCTTACAGATGCTGTCCCTGGCCCATCTCTGAAATAGGTGAGCCCTCTTCTCTTCCTTTCCCCTTTTATTTTCCTCAATACCATTCTATTTGACAGATCTGTCTCTCCCACTAGAATTTAAGCTCTAGACTCAATGACAGTACCTGGGCCACATAAAGTCCTGATAAATGTTTCTGAATGAATTAACAAGCAGGTCTCAGTTTTTTAAAATATAAATGTTTTTGAAACAATTTCCTGACAGATTATCAGACATGGGCAAAAACAAGCACACAAATAGGCAGTAGTGTATTATCTTGGCCTTATATTTCCTTATGAAAGAGAAATGTGAGGGTACCTGGTTGGCTCAGTGGGTTAAGATCTGACTGAAGCTCAGGTCATGGTCTTAGGGTTCTGGGATTGAGCCCCATGTGGGGTTCCCTGTTCAGCTAGGAGTCTGAAATTCTCTCCCTCAAATAAATCTTTAAAAAATATTTTTTGTTACAGACCATGTGTCAGGCATTTACTTTAGCTCAAGGTTCTTCTGAATTTCTTTGACAGAACTCAACAAGTACTTGATGATAATCCACAGCTGGCGTAACATGGCCAGCTCTAGGAACTGAGAACAGTAAGGTAGATTATACATAATACAAGTGAAAGTACTCCTACTGCTAATCTCAAGCAAGTCATTTCTTTGGTTGTTAAAGGATGACTGTGACTACTGAAGTTTTGAGTCCTTCTGTATTCAGCCCAAAGTTATAGTAAGATAAGACTGAAATAGCTAAAGTCCTACTAATAAAACAGAGACAAGTACTACATGGCATTATTATTTTTCTAACATGAGAACAAGCATTATAATGATAAATCTTTCAAAGCCCTTGCTTGCTATCCTGACACTTACCCTAGAATGTTTTTGTGTTGCATGTTGTGCTTCCATTGTTGATCTTCATTATAACTCTGACTACAGACAGGGGAGATTTAAGCTCTTCAACAAAATGTTTTGGTGTTCACTCTGATAAACTTCATGTTTATAAAATTCTCATGAAGTTGTTCAACAGTACATGAAAAGTTTTCTCAGTCAGTTGAGAATAAACATGTAAGAATATAATTTCCAAAGTCTCAATCTTGCCTTCCATTTATGGTCATTATTCCTTTATATGTGTGTAGTATTTCACCCTATTACCTCAGATAAAATTATCTTAGAGTAGACGCAAGAAAGCTACAAGTTGTGGATTGACTTTGCTGCAGAAACACTTTTGTAAGCCTCTATCACGAAGCCTTCTTCACAACCACCGCTAAGTTTTCCTGATGGGATTAGACTGTAGCAATGGTGTCTAAGAGGCAATCATTTTTGCAGTGGTTCTTAGAAGTTGTTCTTGGTCAAAGTCACTTTCACTGTTTTTTTTCAAACAAGCCTGGACTTTCCTATGTATCATATTTTCTGAATCTTATTTTCTAGGAAGGAGTGGGATGAGATAGGCATATATATATATATTTTTAAGTTTCTCACATAATTCTGATCTGGACCCGTGATAACAGACCCACTGATCCTGGGGCTGGGCACAACGCAGCCCAGCTACTTTTGAAGTGGGCTGTCTGAAATTTGTCCTACACGGGTGTTCTGTATCTTGTGGTAGCATGTGGACTCAATCACAGCCACCCACTTTGGAAAACATTAATTGTAATTGTACATGGAGAATAAATACAGGGTGAGCATTTGAGTTCAAGTCATTGGCTAGAACAAGGCTGAGATAATTCTCAGGTGCCCTATAAAGTGCACTGCATATCACCATCTTAGAAGTGTAAGAACTTGGATAGCTAAGATGATTTCCCATGTCCAATATATGCTTACAACAGTAACTCTGTCAGCAAAGGTGTTCTGCTCATTTCTCTTCCTTGCTACGTTAACCCTAAGGAACCTAACAACTAACACATTTTATTATCTTTCCTATTAATAGTTCTTATTATGGTATATCACAATTAACTATTTACTTGTTAGTATATGCGAAGATAACTTAAGGCAAGCCCAAGAATACCTGATGCTTAATAAATATACAATAAAAACATTTATATAATAAAGTCAAACCATAACTACGTGGAGTTATTCCTCATTGTTTTAAGATTATAAAGTTGAATTTTATTTTATTATCTTTTAAAATTTTATTTATTTGTTAGAGCTAGACAGAGCAGATAAACAGGGGGAGCAGCAGGCAGAGGGAGAAGCAAGCTTCCCACTGAGCAAAGAGCCCAATGTGGGACTTGATCCTAGGACCCTGGGATCATGACCTGAGCTGAAGGCAGACACTTAACTGACTGAACCACCCAGGTGTCCCATAAAGTTGTATTTTAAATATTTAAGTAGCACTTTGTGCTTATAAGATTAAATGATTATATAGAAGAATGATGATGAATTATTTTTTTTACACAATGCAATTAATTTTAGAGCAACAGAGAAATTTTGTACCTAACATCAGAGAATTTTACGAACACAGAATATGTTTATTTGTAATGAGAATTTCTTAATAATTTGATTTATAGGAGACAATAAAGGCATTTGTTTTGTTTTAGAATATAAAACTGCTTACCAAAAGCTTTAGCAGCTTGGATAGTTTCCCTGGATCCACGAATTGTCATAATTTGAGCCAAAGCAGTTAAATCATCACTTGCTTTATAAAATGGATATCTCCCACTAAGCAAAGAAAGGAATATGACACCTGCAGACCACATGTCAATTGCTGTAACAGAAAACAAACTTTAAAAAAAAAAAATCCCAAATCTGTAGTTTTACCACAAGTAGTCCGTTTACATCAGTGTTACATCCATAGTTCTCAACTTTTGCTGTGCAAATTATCTTGAGCCTTACAAAAATTCTGATGCCCAGGCCCACTCCCTCAGAGACTCTGATTTAATTGTTCTGGGTTCAGGCATCAGTATTTTTTTTAAATTCCTCAGATGCTATAGTGTGATACCAGGACTAAGAAACCCTGGTCCAATACCCTTAATACAAAATATAATGTATTCTTTCTTAAGCAACATGTTAGTAAATTTAAAGGCTATTTTATCATCAGAAAACAGTAAGTAGACATGTATTTTATAAGATCAAAAGAAATCCAAAAATAGTTACATGGGAAAAATCTGGATGTTCCTTAAGAATTATACACCATAGTAAAAGTGGTTCATTTTAGTGAAAAATATTGAACATCAGAAGCCTTTCTTCAGCCAGGTGCTAGCCCTAACTTCTGCTACAGAAACTTTAATCTCTAGAATTCTGAGTTAATATTAAGACCAACCAGGCTCACGTTAAGAAACTTTTTTTTTTTTCTTTTAGAGACCTCTTCTCTCCTAATTGTTGACCTTCTAGTATCACCAAGTTCCTTGTTCTCTCTTCCCTTGGCTGTTGTATCAACCTGCCTTTCTTCGTTTCTTCGGTATCTCTGCCTCCTCCTTCAACATTCTCTCCAAGCCTGGCTGAGGTTCCCCAGAGTTCCAATCTTTTTTTCCCCCTGTATTCTCTCCCTGATTGGCTCCATCTACCTCATAGCTTTAACCATCTTTTCTGTACTGATAACATTCAACTGTATTTCCAGCCTACACTTCCTTGAGCTTGACTTTCATTCTGTTGGACATCTGTATCCGTGTCTCACAAATACCTGAAGCCAACTATGCCCCAATCCACCTTCTCTTTCCTTGTAAACCAGTTGCTTCTTTATTCTCCACCTTTGTTACTGATACTCATTCAAGTCCCCTAAGCTACCAATCTGATAAATATCCTGGGTGCCTTTTCCTTCACCACCCCAAACCCAAATCCCACATCCAATTATCTACCAAGTGCTACCTTTCCGATCCTTAACCTTTCTTTTCATTTCTATTAATGATGCCCTCATTCAGGCTTTCAGCATCTCTCACATGAACCACTGTTAAGCCACCACTCTCCAAAACCTGTCCTCTCTGTACACCTGCCAGAATGATCCAGTTAGAACATAATACCATGTCTTTCCCTTGAATAATTTTCCAACACTTACAGGACAGAGTCCAAGCTGTTTATTTAACATGCGTGATTTAACTTGTCTATCTAATTATCAGGTTTATTTCTCACCATTCCTTCACTTCCATCTTACATTCTAGCAACACTAAACTTACTGTTTCCTATATTAGACCTCTGTTTCTTGAGATCCTTTGCTCACATACTAATGCTAACCACACACTCCAATTTACATCTCTTCTCAGAGGCTCCTTCTTCTCTAAATTTCCTTCCATATTCCTTTCAGATAAGAATAGTTAGGTATCCCACAAGTGCCCTGTATAAAGATTTATAACCATCTGCCACAGGTTATTATTATTTGAGAATAAACAGACATTTCGTTTTTTTTTTGTATCATTAGCAAGTGTAAAATACACACAATAGGTGAATGTATTTCTTTAAAGTCCATAATCTAAGCGAGTGGCAGGATTTGGGCTCCATGATAACTTTTGTAGATTATAAACCTTTTCCTTTTTCCAAACTCTTTAATGCTACTGTATTATTTTTGCAATAACAAAAAATAATTTTAATCACATAAGGGTATTGGGCAAACAGATAAAATGCTGCCAAGTCTCAAGTTAGCAAAGACTACTAAACACAATTTTTCTTCCAAAACAAAATTCCTGGCTAAAATCATCTTGGAAATAAACAAGCAAGATGTGATCTATAGGAAAAATTTTTACTAAAACAAAAACATGATCTCAAAAATGGGACTGCTACACTGTTAGAACCACTTATTTAATTTATAAAAAGCATAAAAACATTAATATTAGTAAAACATAAAGATCATAAAATATACCCGAACCAATTCTTAATTAGTTCCGCATTTCCAGTGCAACATACCTGTAGTTTGATTGGGGCACTTTGTCAAAACCTCTGGTGCTCTGAATCCGGGTGTACCTGCCCTAGGGGCAACCTGTTGCCGCCTTATGATGATGAAATAAGATTTTTCTTGTTATGTTACAAGTTTAATTATTTAAGACCAAAAAGTATCATTTATTTATTTCACAGTAAATTCTGCCTTGATAGCTATATAAATAAAAGTTATTTATAAAGCAAATGATAATCCAGTGTGTTGAAAATCCTAGATTTTGTTTCTACTGGTCCCTCTCCCCTCTACCCCACAAATTATCATGCCTTATTCCAGAAAATTTTTAAGGTAACTTCCAGGTTTAAAAATAGGTAGTAGAGAGTAAGGACTATAACAGAAGAACATAATACAACAGAACTGAATACAATAGAATTCAGAAGTATAAAAATTCATTTCTGTTTGGAATGATATCAGAAAGTTAATTTCTGATATACTTATATACTTGGGTTAGAGAGGTTCATGAAAGCTCATGGAACTTTTGAAAAGAAGGGAGGAGGCTAAGAGTAGTGGGGCTAAGAGTAGGAAGTGGGAGAGACACTATTATTTGGTTCTGGTTATTCTACATAGGTGGGAATAAGGAAAGAAAAGATAAGATTAAATCAGCAAGCAAAATGTTTGATTCTAAGATTCCAAAAAAAACTACTCCTGCCCCCACCAAAATTATTTGCCTGTTAAGAGCAAATGTATTTTTCAAAGAGCATATAAATGTCAAATGAATAATACATGACAATAGTTATCATCTGCTCTTCAATGTACCTCTCCCCATCAGTGTCTGTATTGTTCCTTTCCTCACACTAAATCACTTGCACACCATAATCAATGCTATTTCTAATCCTGTCTGGCAGCATGCTGGTGATTTTATAGCACCATCAAAACACATTACCTTGAAAGGCAAATACTGCAAACTTTATCTGTTGCATAACAGTCACAGGTCAGGCTAGTTGGGCAAGAACTGGCAGTTTTCCTCATCACACCACTGTTCATAACTTTTGCAGAAACAGCCTTCTTTTTTGTTGCTAACTTTCTAGATAGTACATCTGCAGTCTTTGACTGCTTCAGAAGCTGTAAAAGAAAAGTATTTCCTATTTTCATGACATTTAACATGATACCTTCAAATGCTAGTATGACAAAATGTAACAGTAGAAACATAACTTTTAAAACTGCCATATGGGCTGTTGGATTTTAAGTAAACAACTGTCTATTAAAGTATTTAAAATCTTTTTAGGTTTTCCTGTTGAATAAACACATTAACATTTATTAAACAGTCTTCAATCAGTGAATATTTGACTTACACTTTATCAGAACTTTTCCTGATGTTACAAAAGTATAACATAGTTACGTTCTAGTGTCTAACTCCATTTCAGAACTGTAAACTGCACAATTACTTTGGCTAAAATTAGGTTTAATTTGTTGCACATGCTATCTAGCTGTTACAGGATATCCTAAGTCAATTTAAAACCACTTAACGTTGATTACAATTTCATAAACTTTACAAACATCTTTATGCATCAACTGTATGACAGAAATGCCTTATAGGAGCTCACATTCTAGTCAATGAAAGAAAAGGCCTTAATATTCTAAATATTCCTTTAGAAAAGATCGACGACAGTCAGCTAACCAAAAATGATAAAAAAAAAAATTCCACCAGAAAAGTTCAGGGAAAAAAATGGAGAAAATAAAAAAGTGTGGACAAGATGCTCAAAGCAGTAATACTGTCTGCCATAGCAAAAGTCTACTTTTAAAAACTCAGTGATAATACATACTAATCTACCAATCGCTAAATTCTCTTTAGTGTACAACTGACTGATGATTGCACTATTAAGCTACATTACTTACTTTCACTGCAGGGCTCTCATGTGAAATGGAGCTGTGTATATTGAAATTTCTTTCTCCAAAAACAGAGCGCTGGACAGAAAGGTCTACAGATCCCTCCTACAATACCAACAAAAACAAGGAAAATAAGGATTACATCTGTAACACTTTCTGCCAGCTGTACTCTGCCAGTTTTAAAAGAGTTAAGTGACATGAAACAAAAACAGCTGCATCCAAGACATTCTCAGGCACCAAAACACTTCTGTGAAAGGAAAAAATAGTCTAGACAGAACTCTTAACACCCATACAATGTTATCATGATCCACAAATATACAGAACTAAAAAATTTAAAAACCACCTGCATGGATGTTACATTTTTGCTGTGCAGTTAAAATGGAGATAGACACTTCAGAATTTTTCCCTTATAAGTTTTCTTTTTAAAAAGGATAATTAATCTGAACTTTATAACATGCAGGGAAAATTTGTTATTTTCCATATTTGGTACATAACGTAATGACAGAGACATTATAAATCTACCAAGTAATTTCAATTTTGAAATGGTAAAACAATCCACTATAAATCTTAGTGGATTCTAATCAATTTAATATGTAACAAACGTAAAAAAAATTTTTTTTAACTCAAGTATTGTCCTGGTGTTATATCTCCCTCTGTTGGATGAAGTACATTTCTAAACCTTATTAGGATTTAAGAAATAAAAGAGGTAGAACCTTTCCATCTTTTCCTTGTTTAATCTGACTTTGTGCATTTGTGTAGGGCCTTTTAACAGAAGTTTTCATGGTGGGCTGCTGATCCAACTCCTTAGGTGCTGCTGGGCCACTCAATGAAATCTTGTTTCCTGAGATTACATGGCATTTACTTTGTGAACAACTTTCCTGCTGAGCTTCAGACTGGACAAATTTAAGAAGCTCTATTTTCGTATCATGGGTTCCTTGGGCCAAACCAAAGTCTACCAACGCGTACCTATGACAAAAGTAATCATTTTTACTTCTTTGTAACAATCAAAGCTTAATGACATCATAATACACTGAAGTCATATTCATATAAAAATTTAATTCTTTATGGGATCAATTAAGAATTTATAACATTTTTGAAAAAAGACAAGAAAAATGAGACAGGTATTATAATGTCTATAAAAATTATAGACAAGGTAATGATTTAGTAGCTACTAGGCTTGAAAATTAAGGAGTAATACACACACACACACTTCTTTCTCCCCTTTTTCCAATGGCCTATGCTAACAAGGCAGATAAGGACTGCAGGACAGAAGCCCTATCCTTTGTTCTCTTATGATGGCAGAGATGGCATCACAGTAGATAATGTTTAATTAAACAAGCTTAACAAAATTAATTAAGGGGCGCCTGGGTGGCTCAGTCATTAAGCGTCTGCCTTCAGCCCAGGTCAGGATCCTGGAGTCTTGGGATTGGGCCCTATGTGGGGTTCCCTGCTCGCGGGAAGCCTGCTTCTCCCTCTCACTCCCCCTGCTTGTATTCCCTCTCTAGCTGGGTTTCTCTCTGTCAAATAAAATCTTAAAAAAAAAAAAAATTAAAATCATGGGTTTAAAATTTAAGAAAATTAAAAAGTCAGAAGTATAAAATTCAAGAAAAGAAGTTATAGTTCTATACTTCCTACCATACTCTGTATGACCCACATTATATACTGAACAGTGTTAAAGTTAGGTTTTCACCTTAGAATTCCTCTATCAGGGTAACACACACACACACACACACACACACACACACACACACACACAGTATATGTAAATATATATAACATAAATATACATAAAAACACAACTTTAGTGTTGAAACAGGAAACTGGCTATCACTGGGCAATCTAAATTTCTTTTCGCTAAGTGCTATTTCCACTGAACCATGGTATATCTAATGATGTACACTGCTTTACTAATATAATTTTCTTTTTTTCCACTGCATTTCCATTCCCCAACCACACTGAAATTCTGAAACAAACAAACAAAAATCTGTGCCATGGCTGTTGCAGTATGTTCTGTATCTCTGAAATGAACCCCATAACGCAAATTCATTCAAGTGTAATTATTTTCTGGTAACTTTTCATACTTACTTTTTCAGGCGCCTATTATATAAAAAATTGCTCGGTTTAACATCACGGTGGACAATACCAAACTGATGAATGCGTTTCAAAGCTTTGAACAGATTAAACATATATTCCCGTACTTCTTGAAAGGAAAGAGAATTCAAAATGTCCTAAAATAAAGTTATGAATAAGGTCATAAAATTGTTTTCAATTAAATATTTAGCCAATAAAAATTCAGGAAGTATTAAAACCTACCAAAAAGGACTCATGCTCCAAATATGGCATTGCAATAACCACATGATCATTTTTCCTAAAGCAGTATTTAACTCCCATGACATTGTCTTGCCCCCTAGTGGAAAAATGCATAATGAACTTTAGAGGAAAGGTCAAATGATTTGAAACTTATGCTCAGTTTCTTTAAAAATGAAGTTTTAGCAATGTATAAATAATGTTAGAAAACTACTTAAAACCAACAACTTGTACGATAGTATACATGTCTAACTGACTTCTACGAGTTTAAAAAAAAACCAGTTATGAGGTCACTATAATAATTCAAATGAGATAATTACAGTTTTATTTGGGGAAGTGACAGAATGAGGACAACATGAATAACAACAAATAATTAACAAGTAGCCAATAAAACAATAAATTCATTAATTAAAAAACAATAGCTAACATTTTAGCATTCACTATATGTCAAGCATTGATCTAAGTAAGCATCTTACATTTATTAACTAATTCACTTAATCCTCACAATAGTTCTATCAGGATAATGCCATTATTTCCTCCCCCTTTTGTATAGATAAGGAAATTGAGGCGCAGGGAGGTTCAGGAACATTCCCAAGGACACTAAACTAATAAGCCATGGAGACAGGATCTGAATCTGGGCAGTCTGCTCATGTCTATGCTCTTAACCATTATGCTATATTGCCTCATAAAAGATGAGGAAAATACGATAAAGTTGACTTCCATGGTTCTGAGCCCAACTAGTAAAACAACATGGATACCAACAAAACATAGGGAGAAATCGGGAGGAGAAACAAGACATCATTTTGATAAAAATTTCTAGATACCAAATTTTATCTTATGTGAAAAGTGAGAGGTCAGTGACAGTTACTTGAGGAGAAGTGATACCTAAAGCTCTGAAAATGATTTGAGAGAAAACTTGAGTTTTGGAAAAGTCTCAAGTTGGAGGGCAAAATAAGGAAGGGACAGAAAGCCCAGAAAGGGATGTCACCCAGATGAGGAGTTTTAGAGCAAGTAGTAATCAGTATGAAGGTCATGAGAATAAGGACTGAGGGAAGTCTTTTAGTTTGGCAAAGAGGAATTAACTGGTAATTTTTCAGAGAGCAATTTAAGTGGACGGGAAGAGGCCAAATAAGACTTAAGGAGGGAAAACAGGATGCAATGGAAGCAGAACATAAAATGTGCCTGAAATATCTGGCAAAGAAAAGAAAAAAAAACCAGTGTGGGAGCTAGAAAGGAAGCAAGATCAGATAAAGACTTTTTTTTTTTAGCATGCACTTTTTTGAAGTATATGGAAAGGAAAAATGGTAAAGAAAATATTTAAAATATGGAAAAAGGAACAATTTTATTCAAGTGACTAGAATGTATGTAATTATGCCATAGAGGGGCCATCTCATCCTCCTGTTTTCTCTAATAAACAGAAGGGTGAAACAAAGTAACAGGCTTGTCCATTCATCCAAAAAATATTTAGTGGGCATAGTTATTTCACAGACACTATGTCAGATATTAGGAATGGGAAGGTGAATTAAAATTAACAGGATTTCTGCCCTCATGGAGTGCATCATCTAATGAATAGTAACAGATAATTAACATGACAGATTACAAGGGTTTTGAAAGAGATCAAAAGGTGCTGTGACAATGACATATAAGTGAATCTAATTTAATTCAGAAGACATCTTTGTTTTTCTGTCTGTTTGATTTTAAGTAGGATCCAGACCTAGAGTGGAGCCCAATGCAAGGCCTGAACTCAGGACCCAGAGATCAAGACCCAAGGAGAAACCAAGGGTCGGACACTTAACTGAGCCACTGGGATGCCCCACAGAAGACATGACGTGGTGCCCCTCTTGCTCAGATCAGAAATAGAGGTCAGAATGCAAAGACTGGGAGAGGTCTTACTGGGTAACAGTATGGGTAGTGGCACTAAGATGACAAAGTCTGATACAAATTTGAGGAACTAAAGAAACTAGAGCACAGAGGGAGGTGGGAAAAGTAGCATGTAATAAGGCTGAATTTTTTTATTTCAAAGGACACGGGAAAACCACTGAAGGATTTTAAGTGATGGAGCTAAGAGTACACAATTTATATGATATATATATATAAACACAAGTTTTTACATTTTAAAGATTACTCTTGCTGTTTTGTAACAATGGGATTCAGGGGGAAAGAGAAGAAAAAGACTATTTTAGCAATCTAGTTTGGTCTGAGGTAATGGTTGAAAAGACAGAAAAACATGGATGGGATTTTAGATATATTCTGAGGTAAAATGGCCAAGACTAAAAGATGGATGCTGAGATAAAAAGATGAAAACAGACTGTTGCAATAAGGGTTTGGGGGCAGGCAAAGGAGTATTAAAATTTAGTTTACAAAATATTAGGTTTGAGAAATTTATTAGGTACTCTAGTGGATATGTCAAATCAGCAGGTGTGTATATACAAAGTTGCAGGTAAGAGATCTGAGGCAAGATATGTACTTATGGGAATCATTACCATACTTACAGCCACATGGAAATACATACTACCTAGAGAAAGGTCCAGCGCAAGAAAGCCCAGGATCAGGCACTCTGACATTTAGATGTCAGGTAGAAGAGGAAGAACTGGCAAAAAGATACTGAAAATGAAAAGCCAAATACAGCAGGAAGAAAATGAGCATGTGGCAGTACAGAAGTCAAAAGACAACAGTTCAACTCGAATATGTTAAATACTGCCTAGGTTCATGTGAACAGAAAAAGAAAACTGGCAAAACAGAAGTCATGGCTGAGTCTATCTGAAGTAGCTTCTGTTTAGCACAGAGGACAACAGACGCTGCGAGTAGTGAAAGTAGGGTGTGAAAGTGAAAACAGTGTATGCAGATTATTTTGGGGAAGTCTGGTTGGGAAGGGCAGCAAAGACATGACGGAGCAGCTGGAAGAGGGATGGCAAGCCAGGGGCATAAGAGATACTAGATCATGTACCTTTATTGGTAGGGATGACCTAGAAGACAGACTAATGAGAAAGACATGCCAGATGTTTCTGTTGTTCAAAATGAAAATATGAAATGAGGCTGTCAATAGCTGAGGAGATATGAAATATGAATTCCCTATATTTTAAAAAATATCTAGACCATGGTTTATGATTTGGCAGGAAGATTAGAAAAAGTGGTACGAGAACAGGAAATCAAGCTGAGTCTCAAGGGTAATCCACTCTAAAAATATAGATTTAATTAACTATCCCAACGTTAGAGGAAAAATGGTACCGAACTGCAAATACCTGACTGAAAAATGTTCAGTTCATGGATAGATAATCTCATCATCTCTATTAGATATCCCTTTAAAAATCTTAAAAATTATATATAGCCAGTTCAATTAAAATATCTTTAAGTTACCTACCCAGCCACTGTTAAGCACTGAAGTTCAGCTGCAATTCTTATAGGATGACTTGTTGGAATTAAGTGTTTTAGAGCAATTTTCTCTTCAGGCCCTATTTGTAACTGTGCTGTGGCCAAATAAACAGAGCTAAAAGTGCCTGTAAAACAATTTATTTGATTTTTCAATATTTGTTTTTAAAAAATGTCAATGAAACGATGCTAAAATAGATCCTAAAAATTGTTTGGAACACATAAAATTATCCTAATCTATCATTAATATATTTAATGATATTAAATATAGAGAGTAACATTTATAAATACAACTAACTTTCAATTTTTTTTATTTTTATTTTTTTTAAGATTTTATTTATTTGACAGAGAAACACAGCGAAAGAGGGAACACAAGCAGGAGGAGTGAGAGAGGGAGAAGCAGGCTTCCCACAGAGCGGAGAGCCCAATGTGGGACTCGATCCCGGGTCTCCAGGGTCATGACCTGAGCCGAAGGCAGTCGCTTAACCAACTGAGCCACCCAAGCGCCCTAACTTTCAATTTTTTTTTTTTTAAAGATTTTAT